>QKWP01002560.1:0-23741 GCA_003550325.1 Gigaspora rosea | reverse complement strand
AACCTGTTTTTTTTTTAAAAAAAAAACCAACTTGTTCTCTAAAAAAAAAAAAAAGTTCAAAATTTCTTAAACCCATTTAATCCATAAGTACCATGGATCATAAATATATATACCACAAAATGTGAAAAAAAAATTTAAAAAAACCCCCTGTTTTGCTTAATTTTTATTTAATTTTTACATTTTTTCGATTTTTGCTTTTTTTTCGATTTTTGTATTTATAGCCCAGATTTTTCATTAGCATATTTCAAATATAAGATTTATAAAAATTACTCCATTAGCATTCTTTTAAATATACCTTTTTTGCCATTTAGCTGTTTTCAAATATAACCTTTTTCTCCAATACCTACTTTTCAAATATAACCTTTTTTAAAAAATGGGCCTCCATTAGCAATTTTTCAAATATGATATAATATAGATTGTTTAAGGTCCTGATATCGATATAAAATGATCAATTATATAGATAGTTGTGAATAAAAATTTGGTTTGTATAAATTATAGACAGACTCTCTAAATGCAACTTTCCTAAATGTATATATATATATCCTATGAAAAGCTCCCTAAATACATGTCTTCACTTGGGCCCAACTAATATTACGCTTATAGATTTTTACTTTCCTAAATGCAATACCTTTTTAAATACATATTTTTAAATATGGTCCTGTCATATTGCATTTAGTAAGGTCTGACTATATAGTTATTGAATGCAAAGCAGACAATAACTATGTACTCTTTTAGCATGAATGTGGAAAGTATAATATTATACAATTTAAGTCCAAATCATATTGTACACCCATTCATTAATAATAAAGCTTCACAATATTATATGAATCTGATAAAACAATGTTGGAATAAAGATACAAAAATATTATCAAAATTTACTAGAACTAAAAATATCTAAACATATTAGAACTTTGATATAAATGTAAATAGTATTAGCAAGCTAATTAGTTGATTAATCAAAATTAAAATCAAAATTATATTTTATCTCAGAACTGTAATCAATATTTTATAATAAACCTCAAAATAATATCTAGTTAGAAAATAAGAATAAAGTAAAATTTAAATACTATTTAGCTATTATCAAGAGACTATATATATTAAAATATATAAAAAAAACCTCTAAAAAATAATTGGGCTCAAACATGTCTTAAAAGCAAATTCAGTTTAGATCTTTTAAATTGTTTATAACCATTATATTTGGCTTATCTGTAATGCAAAAGAATCTTAGTATTAAGTTTATATAGATAAGGGCAGTGTCATTAATCACCTGATTATTTTTTATCAGAGGCCTACCCCCCNGTTTCTTGCAAAAAGCTAGTGTTTTTGTAAAGTGTAAAAAAAATTAAAAAATAAATAAATAAAATAAAAAAAACAAAATAAAAACAAAAAAACAAAATAAAAACAAAAAGAACAAAACAAAATGAAAAGAAAAATGTAGATGATCTAATTTATAAACAAAGATCTAATCTGATCTTGTAAGGGCAGTGTCATTAATCACCTGATTATTTTTTATCAGAGGCCTACCCCCCTCCCTCTTCCTTAATATATAAATAGTCAGGTTCTTATATATAATTTTAACTTTTTTTACCCCCCTCCCCCCCTAAAAAATCACCTGATTTTTGTTATTGCCCTAATAATATGAATGTCAACCAATCAAATTTTGAGTTTGTTATCGTTGATAGTTTCAAAACACTATTTTTAAAATAAGACACTTCAAAAATTTTGGCATAAAAAAAAATTATACTATACAGATGCAAAATAACACTCACCTGCACATTATTTTGAGTAAGCACATAAGCATTATTTCAAAATAAGGGCTGATTTACAGAACAATGCCCAGAATTCTAAAGTTTGCACCAATTGATTTTCAAAACTTATCAGTTCTTTAATTGTGCATTGTTACTATAATAAAATAGATTTAAAGTTGAAATTAGATACTATATAGATTTTGAGTTCTGGATAAGTGATCCAGATAGATTGACATACTAATTGATTGCAATTTATATTGGGGTGTGCGTTAATTCAGAACATGCCTAAGGGGCATGCCATTTATTATGTAATTTTTACCATGGATACATGGTCAGAGGTAGTGATCATGTCTATATATTATATTAATCAATCATAATTAAAATAGAATGATTACACCATATATGGGTAGAGGTAGCTACTAAGTAAAAAATATTACGTAATAAATGGCATGCCCCTAAGTATAATTAGAATATATATACTATTTTGAAGGAATTCGAATTTTGAAATAAGAAATATAACTAATAGGTTAAATTATACTATATAGTACTATTTAATGTTGTTAGCCAAAATTGTTTTAAGCTTGTAGAAATATTTTGATATTTGATATTTAAACCATTCTCAAGTACCTTACTCAATGTAATTGGCTAGTAATCGAAATTATGCTCAAGTACTACTATTAATTAATACAATGATAATGAACAATATTTGAACTATCTCTTTTTATTCTTCTATTGATTAACAATATGTCTTCAAAAAAAACCAAAAAAGTTAGCTACTAAATTAGTAACTAAAACTTTAGTACCCAAACCTTTATTTTCTAAAACTTTGGTTCCCAAAATTTTTTTCTAGCTTTTGCTCTTTTACAAATGAAACCTTGTCTCCAGCTATTCATCCTTTTACAAATGAAACCTTGTTTTTAGCTATTCATTCTCTTACTGATTCTACAAATAACTTATCATCGCAGTAATAGCCATATTTTGCTATACAGTCTTTATAGCAACAACCATAATCAGCTATACAATTTTATATAAATTCTTACAAAACAATATCAAGATATAATGAAATAGTAAAATAATAATTATTATTATCCATTAAATATAGAAAAATATTTGTTCAAAACCCTCCAGTTTTAGGTCTTTTCTGGCTTTGCATTTTTGTACTGGGTGAAAAAATAATAGACAGAATAATTATATTCATAGAAAGAAAACTAAAAGCAAGAAAATAGTAGATGTTTATTCTTTGCATATCAATATTGATTTTTTTTTATTTTCAATAAGAGTTTTAACATAAAAAGCATCATAATAATTATTGGTATCTTTGGCGATGATTTTGTTGAAAATCTATATTTTATTAAAAAAAAATTATATGAAAGAAATATTTTGAATAGTCTATTTTATTAAAAAAAAAAATTAAATGAAAGAAATATATTTGAATGGTTTCTATCATTCCTCTATCAATGGTAAATTTTAACCAATCAGCACAGCTCTATGAAAAAAATTAGTAGTAACAGCTTCAGTTTTTGACCTAAGTAATAATCACAATAAATTTTTTAACCAATTAGATTGTTCCATAAAACCATTGAGGTATGTGCTTGAGAACAGTCTTAGTCTGCTAAAATTCTAAAATAATGCCAAAATTCTAAATTATGCCAAAATGTCTAAATAATGTCGAAATGTCTGTAGATTTCATGCTACATTAAAGTAGATTTGATCCAAAAATGGTTATTTGACTTTAAATCAGGTTTGAATCTGTTGTATTGTATTGCTTCAAAGCTTGAATTAGTCTATTTGATATATGTTGTAAATTATATATATTTATTAATATATATATATGCAAAATATATATTAATTTTTTATTTAAATTATTCCACTTATTTATTAAACATTAAATTTAGATTATAAATACAGTATAATTTATTAATATTTAAGTAAAAGTTATTATATATATGTAGTACAATAGAATTTATACAATTTTATTATAATTTTATTTTATTACTGCTTTAGAATTTTAGCATTTCGACAAAAAATAATGTCATTGAAATATATTTCGACACAAATTTGTCTAAATATTTGACTAAATAGGGTATTTTGGCTAACAACATTAGTGCTATTTGACTTTTGTAATGTTGAATCTGTGTAGCTATCCATTATGAGAGTGGTACTGTTTACTCTTTTTTTTTTTAGCTCATTTTTATACAAATTATTTGATGTTTAGCTTTAATTTTGACTATTTCTAAGACATTTAAGATTATTTATACTTTGATTATTTCTAAGATATATATTATTTTACAGAGTTGACGTGAATTGGTCAATAGTCAAGCTTGGCCTGACCAGTTTGACTAGTCATTGAAAAGGTTTAGTATTGGTCAATTAGTCAACTAATATTTATATAGTATACCGTATTTTGCGAACTCTAAAAATATACACGTGGTTTCAAATAATGTCCCGAAATGATGCGCACCTCACATTAGGGTTTCAACAAATATTTTGATATAGTAGGCAGGTTTAATGAAAATTTTATCATTACTTCAAAATAACGTCCATGCGTGTATTCTAAATAACGCGCATATACTCAAAATATCACGCAGATGGGCATTATTTTGCAAAAATACAGTAATATTATACATAAATCATTTCGTGTAAATCGGATTTAAATAATGATCTACAAATAGTAATACGAGTGCTGCCAAGGGAAAATGTCCCTCTAGGCTTTAATAAGATTTTTTTTAAACTTTTGATCAAAGATATCTCATCAACTATTTAAGCAAATTTGATAAAAATTTTTTTATTTGAATTTTACAGATTTTTGAGTTAAAATAAAAAAAATTTGATCAAATTTGATCAAGTAGTTATTGAGATATATATCTTTGATCAAAGGTTTAACAAAATCTTATTAAAGCTTAGAGAGATATTTTCCCTTGGCAGTACTCATATACAATAAAACCTCTATAAGTGCACGCTCTGGGGACCGAATATATATGTGCATTTAAGCGAGTGTGCAGTTAAAAAAATAGATTATAGCTAGGTTTCTCTATATGCGCTTTCGTAGGGACAATAGTAGAAAAAATAAAATCATGCATTTGTAGAGAGAATGCACTGTGCATATACAGTTAACTCTCTATTCTGAACAGTCTGTTCTTATATGCAAAAAAATATTCAAAAAAGTTCAGTTCTCAAAGTGTTACTATGTTACTATCCGAACCTTATAATAAAATTTACAAATGTTCTAGAGTTTGAAGTTCGTTTGTTCGGATTATCCAGGTTCGGATTAGCAAATTATATAGTTTTTATAGGTTGGGACTAAGTTATACTGTGCCTTTAGAGAGAATTATATAAATTATATAATACGTGCATTTATAGTATTTAGCACTAAGTCCCAAGCTTGGGACTCAACATTACGGCTCAAAATTTTTCCGAAGAACAATTATCAGTTACTTATCTGCAAAAAGTTTTACCCGTAAGGTATTTTCTATGACATAATTACTGCTTTTTGAAGTAAACTTTGTATATTAACCATACATAACTATATAAGAGAAATTTTAACGCCCCTGGTACAAATCATGGGGGTATACATGTAAGCATTATTGGATTTCACATATGGTGTTCTCCCAAAACCGATAATGACATCAGGTAGTACGATTCGCTGATGAATTTGTGATTTGCAGATTTCGGACAGATCGAAACATATTTAATCCATTTAGGATTGTAAAGTCATTAGCGCATAAGATTGCTTATACTGTAGTCTAGGCAAATTGATGTGATCGTTAGTTCAAATCTTCGAGAATGGTATTAAAGCCAATTGAGCTAAATATTGAGCGTTACAGAACAACGAATCATAATCTTTAAATTGTTCGAACAGTTTGAATTGTTGATAAGGAATTTTAACAGTTTATACAAAAAAATACGAATAATACGGATTACAAATTAACGGATCATATCTCTAAACTTCATTGGATATAATGAATTTATATAATTCTGTATCGTATCTAATTTAGTTCATATAGGAAAAAATATTTTATTAAATGAAGCTGATGAAAACGAAATAGGTGATTTTCAAGCTTTATTCGATTAAATTTTAGGGATGTGTCAATGTTCATTCCTGTTTTTCTGTAACTATTTATTCAATAAAAAAGTTTAAGTAATAAGAGCTAATTGTTCAGTAAAAAGATCCGCAAAACGAACTTGAAGTAAAAAAATTTGCAGTAAACCTCTACAAGTACGTCATGCTCTAAAGCTCCTGGCTAAAATTAAGCCCCTGAAATTAGATCTTCATGCTCGTAATTTTAACCAGGGCGATATATATATAGGATTAGTTAACACGTGATGGGAGTTTTATTTATTTCGGTAGTATATTCTACCGATACTGCTGTACTGCCTGTACTTTCACGCTAATTAGTCACCCTAATTAGTCATTATGACATTCACCCTAATTAGTCATTATGACATTCACCCTAATTAGTCATTCTGACATATTAACAATAATTTCAAGCATGCAGAAAATCCTTATATCCCAGATACGTATGTACCAGAGATTGTCGAGAAAGGACGTTAAAAAACGGTGAACATTAAATTATAAAGTTAAAAATTGCACATTATCAGAACTAAAATTTGCGCATACTTACATTACTTACATAACAATTTCAAGTATGGGTGAATTACAAAAAATCCTTAGAGTATCTATTTTTCTCGCAGATACACCTATACCAAAGGTATTCGAGAAATTTGGAGGTTATGATGAACAAATTTCAAAACTTTTGCAAGATACTATTAACAGTAAAAAGTTGAAACTATCGTTGATAATTAAAAATTATGATGTAAAAAATATGGAATTTCCTGAAGAAGACGACTTATCGAAAATGGATGGTATCATAATTACTGGTTCTGGTAATATATAACTTCCTTTAAAAGATATCCTGTATGATACCTTTTAATTATATAATTATTAATTATTTTAATAAATTTAACTAGCTTCATCAGCTTACGATGATATTCCATGGATTAATCGTCTTGCTGATTTTACGAAACTTATTATCGACAAACATCAACATATTAAATTAATTGGTATTTGTTTTGGTCATCAAATTATAGCCAGAGCCGCAGGTGGCCAGATTATTAAAAACCCATTGGGTTGGGAGGTGAATTGATTTATTAAGTAATATAATGTTCCCAAGGCTAAAATAATAATTCTTATATATTTCCTCAAGATTGGAGTAACAGAAGTTTCACTTACTGACGTTGGATCAAATTTTTTTAAGATAGATAATAAAGTTTTGGTAAATATCAATATTTATTATTAATTTTATTACAAATTTTTCTTTTTAAATAAAATCTTAACTTGAAAGTATATATATATATATATTTTTTTTTTAGCGTATTCAAGAAATGCATCAAGTAAATACACATGATTTATTCCATTTATTTATTTCTATTGATATTAGAGAATTTACTTATTTTCATTATTTAATTATTTAGGATCATGTAAAAATTTTGCCTAAGGGATTTTGTAATTTAGGGTTTACTTCAAAATCTTCAATTCAAGGAATGATAAAAGGAAATCAAGTTTTAACAGTTCAAGGTCATCCTGAATTTGTTGGTGAATCAACAAAAATAATAATTAATGCTCGATTAAATAAAGGAATTTTTACTCAAGAATTTGCACAAACCGGGTTGAAAGCTGCTGATTATGAAGATGATCATGTAATAATTGGATTAAAATTTATTGAATTTATGATGGGTTATTATCATAAATCGCCATATACAAGACCTGGACCTCTTACATTCCACCAATTTTAAAACCTATAACAGACTTTGAGTCTAGTATACAACCGATAACATTAAAAGAAAAACTTTGAAGAATATATACATTTTGCATTTATAATAGACAGTTTAGATATTAATATAATCCGTACCCATACTACTACTACTATCAGGGATATTCTATAGAATTCACTTATTTTGTAAAAGAGCTTCTAAGTTCTTGGCTTTTATATTTTTTAAAAGGTCACCTAAAGTTTTATAATAAATAATTTTCTTTTGTTCATATTTAGAATATTTTTTTAAAGATTATTCAAGGGCGACAATCTCTCGTGTTTAATAACAATATTACGCAGTGTTTCACATTTTTCCGCTACCACGAATCGATGCTTGTGGTCTGCTTATG
The DNA here is from genome assembly GCA_003550325.1 of Gigaspora rosea. Lineage (NCBI taxonomy): Eukaryota > Fungi > Glomeromycota > Glomeromycetes > Diversisporales > Gigasporaceae > Gigaspora > Gigaspora rosea. The sequence continues at coordinate 15,833 of QKWP01002560.1, read as the reverse complement.
TGTCGGACCATAACAGTTTTTAAAATGACAATATATTTATTTTTATAAAAATAAATCTATTGTTAAAAAAAAACTAATCATAAAAAACAATAAGCTAAAAAAACTAAACTATAATATATGATAGAAACAATGTTAAATATGAAAAGTAAAATTTATATAATGTTTTTTACAATGTTTACAATGTTTATTTACGATGATATGTAATTGAATTGATATATACATACACTTCCTGAAAACGGAAATCTATTAGAACAAAAATATGTTCTTTTTTTTTTTTTTTTTTTACAGCTTGTATCAGTTTGATTTGAATGTCTTCTTGTACTTTCTATAAAAACAAACAAATCTGATCGATGTGAAGATGTGAAAAAAAAAAATTCTTAATAATAATAATAAATATGTGTGTAAAAAAAAAAAAAAACCCCCCCATACTATTGTATGTCATCGACCAAAAAAAAAAGGTATTAATTTAGATTTCTGCAAAATTTCAATGGTACAAATTTATATTTTTACATTTTTAACCACCTTATGTACGCATAAATGGACACTTACAGGTTAAATAATTGAATGAATGAATTATTGCCTGGGTAATTAAAATTTTTTTTTTTTTATAAATGTATGCATGCCTATTGGATTGCCTGCAAAATATAAGAATAAATAATAAATAAATATGCAATAAATGAAGAAATGTATTAACAATATTTTGCATTGACAAAACCTACAAACCTAAAATCAATAGGGCCATATACCAAAAATATCATGAAATTCTATTTCGTTAAACCAACACATATTTGAAGTTACGTTCAAAGTTCCTAATTCCATGTGATGATTAATCAAATTTGTTTGTTCACTAGAGAACCAATCTTCTGCTTGTTGAAAAACCAGATCCAAACATGAAATTGATCTATGACAACATAATTCAAGAAAAGTATTCAATGAATCTGTTGTTACTCTAAAACTAGAATCAAAATGAAGTGAATTCAATTTTGAAGAAATTGATTGACCAAATAATGGCATTAACTCGCTAATTTCTATTTTTAATTCTAAACCTAATACATCTACTTTTTCTAATTGTGTACATGATCGAAAAATTGAAGGTAAATGTCTAATTGTTTCACTTGTTGTTGGAATTTTAAGTTTTACTAAACGTGGACAATGTTCTATTATTGTTAAATATAATAAATTTTCATTATCTGTATCATCTTCTTCAATCCATTTCAATAATAATTCTAAAAGTCGACCATTAGTATTACGAATAATAGTAGCCAATTGAAAAATATTAATAGTATCATCAATTTCAATTTGAATAATGGTGAGTTGTTTAAATGTTGAAGGTTTTATAAAAGGTTCTAAAAAATTTTCTTCAAATTCTTCAAATTCTTTACGTAAATCTCTCCAAATTCTATCAGGTTCTTCCGTTATTTTTAATGATTTCAAATTTTGACAATTAGCAAACATATCTAATGGAAATAAACCTCCATTCATTATATGTAAATAAGATATTGATTTAACTTTATCTCGAAGTGCTTTTATAATTTTTGGAATTCGATTATCTGTTCTCTTTATTGTTAATGATTGTAAAGAATTAATTTTATCAATAAAAGATGCCAATCCATCATTATCATCATATCGACAATCTATATCTAATTGATCAAGTGAAGAAAATGTTGAACCAAGGTATTCAAAAATATCTGATGGACAAGAAGTATAACAACCTAATTTATCGAGATGTGAAAATGTTGGAATTATATCTGAAATATTATGTAAATATTGAAGTTCACCTTTCCAAATGACGTTTCTAATTATTATACTATATCTCAAATTAGGACATAGAGAAACAAAAAGTTTTAATAATTCTCGATAAAATAATTCTTGCATTTGTTCATATTTTTGAATTTCTGGATCATTTTCATTAACATTACCTAAGCTGTCAAGATCAAACCTACCAAGTCTTTTAAGTCTACTATTCGAACCAGAATTAGCAGATACCCAAAGAGTAGCAGCTTCATATATAGAAGTTAATTCAATTTTTCTTAAAAAAGATGCATAATTAAATAAAGTAACAGTAGTTGATAAAGAAGTAGTTGGACCTATTCCAGCATTTTTAAGTAAAATTTTTGATCCATCAGACATACATGCAACATAGATCTGAATTAATTTATAATAAGATGGTATTCCCATAGGTTTATTGAGAGTTTCTCTCCAAATTAAAGAAACAGCATTAGCACACCACTGACGATTTACCAGTAACACACATGGATATAGATCGCAATCATCAATATTGCAAAATATTTTTTGTAAAACTTCAGGTGGGAGTCGATAAACCATATTAAAGGTGAGAATGGAATGATGTGAGACAATCAGGTGTTCTGATCCGATAGAAATAAATACTAAAATTGTGACACAAAATAATTGGTCACAGAAATTCCTAACGTTTAATGCTAATACTGTAATTATACATATTATGCATAATGATATATTTTATTTCCGGTACGTTTCGGATTTAACTGTGGATCTTTTCATTACAAGTAATTTTTGTTTTGTTTTTTTTTTGCGATCATTTGTTTATTGACAAAATATCATTAATCTCCTTGAATCTGTAACTTCCGAAGTTCTGTAATACTGACAATCCATTTTACTACCAGGACATAATTGGATCAAATGTCATTTAACCGACAAAGTTTATTTCACCAACAATTATTTCACCCGACAGCATATGGGCGGAGTTTTTTGATTTTGATGATGATTAAAAATTATAGTTCATAAAACTTGATCCAATCGTTTATTGATATTTGCGTAATTACCAGGATTAAAATAATAAAATTTAATTGAATAATTGCATTTGATTGGTTGATTAATTTTTTGTTATGAAACCGTTATGAAACCGTTTTATAAAAAACATGATAAAATTAAATAAGATTATTTTATTGCTTATTAATAGTGGCGTATTTTCGTTGTTTAAAGATGGCAAATTCATAACTTATATGTAATTATATTAATTTTTAATGATCACAATATTCCCATCAAATTTTCGCCCATATGACGTTTTTTTAAAAATTTCACTAACCTTAATTAACTCTAATTCTAAACCTGACTCTAAGAGGAATTACTTTGTCGGTGAAATGAATAGAACTCGAAATGGTCTTGTCGGAAAAAAGGGATATCGGAGTTATGGAGTTGGAGAAATAGCATTTCGGTGAAGGTGGACTTCAGGAAAGTGAGCAAACAACACTTGACGCTTGAATTTTTCTAAGATCGTTAATTTTTTGGCTTGTCATCATGTTTATAGTCAATAAAATTTCTAAATTTGACGATTACCGATTGAATGCGCAGATGTTCTATTTACGGTATGTGAATGAATGAAATTTTATAAGAATTTATGATTAGAGTAAATTTTACATTGTTGAAAATATATAATGTATTTACCATTTACCACTTACCACAACATTGCTTTTTCACAAGATTCACCGATTTCATTTTTCCTTTTGCCCAATACTTGTATCCCAACATCATTAAACCAGTATTAAACCTAATCGATCATACTATCAGCTATATATAAAATATGAAGGGAAATGTATTTCATATGAATATTTTCTGAATAAATGATAGCACTTTCAGTTATTGTATTTATAATTTGGAATAGTAGGTACGGGCGACATAAATTTAGAACTAAAAAAAAAAGATCCTAATATCAGCCAAATTTTATCAAATTTTTTAGCATTAGCCAAAATTTTCAAATTTTTTTAACATTGGCCATTTGGTAAATGATTTTTTGGACTTCAACATAAATGATTAAGATAACAGTCTATTTTTAAATGTTATAATTATTTTTATATGTGAACTAATTACCGGTATATTTATTTTTTTTTCAAGTGTTATATCAATCCTAATATATTTGTAGCAAAATTACGTTAAAATACTTTGTTATAATTCTTAATACTTAAAATTCAAATGAAAATAAAGAAACTTTTTTGACGATGTTAAAAATTTTTAAATCGAGATTTTTTTAAAGTAATTTTGTTAAGAATAAATTTAAAGCTAATTCATATTAAATCATTTGAAAAAAGTAATAAATTCATACTTATATTTAAAAATGTTCTTTAATAATAGTAACCATATGTCAGTAAACATTCTTTGATAATAATAATCACTGTGCACATTAGGTATGAAAAAAAAAATTAGTACGTAATGATATCTAATTATGGGAAATTTGACAAATTTTATTAAGTACACTTATACGTAGCTAATTAGGTTGTTGGGAAATGTGTACTATATATTCGCCACAAATAATCTTGTGATGTAACTAGCGTTTCAAATAAACCGGCTTATTTGTCACTATTTGTCACACCAATGAGGGCTTGCTCTTATGAGTGTGACGTTTAAGCTGGCTTATTTGGGATACTAGATGTAACTGGAACCATAAGAATCGTGCTAATACCATCATACGTGCTACAAGGTAGTACGATTAATCCTAAATACAAACTATCGGGGACCACTGTACTTAAAGTTTGCATTTAGAAACTTACTCCGATAGGATAATGCAATTTAAAATAACGTTAATTAAAGTAGCTTGCACTAACAGTGAGGATTTTGTTACGCTTAGGTGAGTTTACACTTAGGGAAGATTGTATAAAAAAATTAGCGGTTAGCGTATTTTCGTACATGCGACTGTAAAACTATACAATATTTACAACTTTCCCAAAAGTGGAAATAATATATTGTATGTACGTACGTGTACACGTAAAATACCAAAGATGCACATATTCTTCCAATGCGGAGTAAATTGTTGTATCACTTGTTGAAATTAAATTTCACCAAATTTCACTGATACAACATTAAACTCGTTTAATTTTACTAGGGAACAGTTTAAAAAACTGTTGTAAGTCCGAAGCGATCATCATGTATTACATGTCACAAACGCGTGAATATGCAATGCATTATCTGTTATCAGTTATTGTTACATTAATAATATACGAATCCATAAACGCGTGCAGAAAAGACATGAAAATTCAAAATTACTTTTCTGATATATTTCTTAATTAAGTATCAAAATAGTAACTTTTAATACATCAATACGTAATTTTGGTATCTACATTAAATGTCCTCCGCTACGCTCTGGACAATAAACTTTTTCTGGTATTAATTCTTAAATATACTACAAATTCGATATTTGAGAGTGAACAAGTAAAAAATGTCTAGTATCTAATATTGGCGATTTTTAAAAAATATGAATGACATATGAATTCGAAATTGAATAGCATGATTTCAAATTATTAAAATTATTAATTGGTATTGACTTAGAATCAACACATTCTTGTATGGGTATTTGGAAAGTGGACCATACTCAAATAATTACAAATAATAATGGCAATCTCATCACTTATTCATATGTAGTATTCACTAATGATGGACTTTTAGTTGGTGATTCTGCCAAAAATCAAATTGCTAGAAACCCTTGTAATACTTTTTATAGTTCTAAGAAACTTGTTGGTTGTAACTTTCATGATCAAATTGTTTTGAATCTAGGAGTATGAATTCTTTTAATAAAATATTTTATATTATATTTCTATAACTATGGTCCGGTGCAGAAAGATTTGATCTCAAAAAATTTCGTAATTTTGACTCTAAGTAAAAGTTTTGATATTTTTGATTAATTATTAAAAATTTTTTAGGCAATTACTATTTGTACACTAGTGTATAAACACAGGTACATATGATAACTTAACATGGGTGCATATGATAACTTAAAATTTTGCTTATGAAACCACTTTTCGGGCTCTAACAAAAAAAATTCCTTGCAAAATTTTATATAAACTATAACCTCTTCCAATCCCAAAGCTGACCCTAACCTTAACCTTAAATCGGATTTACTTTGGTCTATAATTTATATTTTACATGGGATTTGCAAATCAATTAATTAGTACACATGAGCATACACGTAGTGTACAAATAGTTTTTTCTAATTTTTTAATATCAAATAAAATAGGATTAATCTAACTTATTATATTATTTTTATTGTTTTAACATTGTTTTATTTTAATAATTAAGTATGTACAATTTGCTATATTTAAAAAAAAAAAAGAAAAATTTTTTTTTAAAAAAAAAGATATTTTAAATAATTTTGCAACCAATATGCAGCTGTATAAGCTTGTACTACACAAATGCATTAATGTGTATATAATAAAGATATGGTTAAAATTTGAGCAAAATTGAATTACTTACTAGTTGTGAAGAAATTAAGCTTTAAAGCTAGATAATTTGATTTTTTAATATATAAATTACTATAGTAAATTATATAGTAAATATTTTAAAAAAAACTACTATTAATAAATTTTTTTATTTTATTAATGAAATAATCAAATTTATTTTTTTTTAATCTGTCGGCCTGATCACTTACAGAATACAAAAGTGATACAGATAGAATCAATTTTATTAAATCATTAAATCACTAGGGCCTTCCTTAAATATCAGGTCCCCTATATATCTGGGATAGTACTCCAGACATCTAGTATAGAGGTCATACTTGTTTTTTCAAGCAAAAACTCCTAAAATTTGAAAAGCAAAAAACAGTTTTTGCCAATTATCTTGGCATCCAGTGAACCAATTTGAATAAACTTTTTTAAAAAATAAAGCTCTCAGTGAGGCGCATCTAACAAAAAAAAGTTTATTCAATTTTGATTACTAGATCAAAGGTTATTTAAACACATATATTTGGTCATTTTTAGCAAATTGTGCCAAAATTGGCCAAAATCTAGTTATAACCTATATGAGAGATGTCCAGGGTTCTTCTAGGATTTATATATATTATTACTTTTAATAGTAATTTCTAATTCTATTGTGCATAATAAGATTTAACTAGCTGATCTATTTCTTGCTAGAGACTTTAACAGAACTGTCCAATTCTTTTAACCAGATTTAACTGAATGATCTATTTACAACTAGAGGATTTTACCAGAACTAACCAAGTTCTTTTTTTGACCAGAATTTCACTAGAGGTATTTTTGAGCGATACACACATGTTTGTGGCTTTGTTTTAATCAGGATCCTAGTATAGTTTTCCTTTTTATAGACTCAAGTGCAAGCAGTCTGACATGAATTAGCAACCCTGCGATTAGGAACCTGAAAGTGCAACTACTTTGCTATCAACTGCAGATCAAATAATTTTATTTTTATTAATAATAATTATATTAAATTAAAAAAATTCAAAATTAATTTGTACAAAAATATTTTAATTAGAGCTATTTGAAATACAAATCTTTTGCACCAAACTATAATAATCTTTTTCTTGTTAATATTAGCTATTAATAACATTAATATGCTTTATGCGAAGCGAAGGACCTTTAGTTTCTCTGTATTATAATACAAAGTTACTTTCTTGATGCATTACATGTTAAAATATAAAACGTAACTTTGTATTTTTCATCTAGCCACTTATATGATTTTTAATCTTTTTTAATTGGTCATATATACCAATTTATGAAATTGATAATAACTTTTGATTTACTAGTCCATTTTGAATAATTTAACTATAGTGCAATACCAGCTACAATACCTAAAAACTAAAATAATTTCAAAAATTAATAGCTTATGATACAGAAAAGATATAAAAAAAAGGAAGCTGCTAAATTGTAGCCAAGCTAATTTGCTACAACTTAGCGGCTTTATTTTAAAAATAATTATTTTATATTATTGATTTATACTACTTTGAATATGTACAATTTTCATATGATACGTTAAAAAATTACCAAAAAAGGGACAAGTTACATGTTTTGATCTTTGTTTATTGGCTAGTTTTTAAAAAATTTGTTAAATAATAAAATTTTAGCTACTAAAAAAAAAATTTAACCAATCAAAATACAAGGAATCAATAAAACATCAAAATTCATTATAAATTTTTTTAAAATGGGACAAATTTGTTGCGAATTAGCATTTTAGTCTTTAGGTGTCTTGTACTGTACCAAAATATTTGTCTTAATAAGACAATCTAACTAGCTTAAAATCTAATTACAGGATCCCAAGATCATTCAACTTTTGTAAATTTATTTAACATTAAATAAGTTTTGATTCACTAACCTGTTTTGAATAATTTAACTACCAAAATGTTCATCTCAGTAAGATGATTCTAACAAGCCCAAAATTGTTAAATTTTAATTAGGCCACTGACATTTATTACCTAATATCCATTTACTATAAGAGCTTACCCCCACCCAAGGTAAGATCTATAAATAGAATTTTGGCCAATCAAATTTAACTAAGGTAAGATTTTTCTTGACCCTCCATCACCTAAAATATTACCTAATAAATGTCAGCGCCCTTACAGGATCCCAAGATCAATAAAAATTTGTATTGTTAGACAATTATTAGTTTAAAACCAATTTTGATTAAATAATTGTCAAATTTTTATCAATCTTGGGATTCTGTAATTGGAATTTAACAATTTTGGGCTTGTTAAATTGTCTTACTAAAACAAACATTTTGGTAGTTAAATTATTCAAAACAGGATAGTAGATCAAAAGTTATTCAATATTAAAGAACTTTACTAGTGATTTTAAAAATTACTATTAAAATTATACAAAAGTTGAATGATCTTGGAATCCTGTAATTAAATTTTAATAATTTTGGTTTTGTTTGAATTGTCCCATTAAAATGAGCATTTTGGTAGTTAAATTATTCAAAATAGACTAGTGGGTTAAAAATTATTATCATATATACTATATAGTAAGAAATAGCAAACTTTTTTAATTATTTTATTTATATAAATAATAAGCTCCAGAAAAGCAATGCTATGCATTTACCTACAGTACTGGATAGCGAAAACCATCCATTTTTTTTGGCATTGTTTGAAGTCTAATAACTTCACAACAAGTAATTATTTTAAAAATCCCTCTTACAAATTTTTTATTGTAACCTAAACTACAAATTTATAAGACAGATTTTTGATATTTTGCTTTTTAAAGAAGTTATAAGGGTTTAAAGTTTAGCAACTTTAATAGTAAAGTAGAAATTGGTGCAGGACAATTGACCAATCAGATTGATGCTAATCACAAGCTCGTGATTTAATTTGTTAATATTTATTATTAAAAATCTGCGCTTATTATATAAAAAAATTATTTTTATATTTTTAACCAATCAAAATTTTGTTATATAAAAATTAACCAATCAGAATTGTTATAAAATTCTCAAATTTGGCGTTCTAAAAAAAATTGGATAGTTTTTGCTATCCGGTACTATAGTTTTAAAACTAAGAAGATAGTATTACTAAACATTTTATAACTAAAGCAATTTGTTCTATAATATTGTTAAAATTATATTAATTGATAATCTGCGAGTCAACCAGAGAAAATGATCTGCAATTACTAAGTAAATATGATGCAATTTTAATAATAAAAAACCTGATTTGTAAATGTGAGGATTTTTTTGTATACGTATTTCTTTTTTGTATAGAAATAGAAATATTAATAGGTTTGACTTAACTTTTGAAGCTTTTGAAATCGAGTTGAATCTTTTAATATTCCTAATTGTATATAGTTTTTTTGTTTTCATTTTTGTCTGGTTAGTTTATTTTGTAACATTATATAGTAACCCACCTTTTTTGAATATTATATGACAAGCCATCAAGCGATTGTTTTCTTTGGTCTCTGTAAATATAAACCATTCACAATTCTAAATAGTAAAAATACAATTCAGAAATTCCAGAACTTAGCTATATATTTCACCCGCTATTACAAAATTTACTTACACATTACTTCAAATGCTTTCTACTTATTAATTTTTAATCTATGTACTAGTTTAGAGTCTTCTACCCGTTAGTTAACCCACCCACTAGTTTAGAGTCCATCCACCTGTTAGTTTAAACTCTACGCAACATGGTCTACCTGCTAGTTTAGAGCCCACACAACCCAGCTTACCCCTTCTCTATTTTAGTTAAATGTATATAAAATCAAAATCAAAAAAATAAATAAAATTATTTTATATTGTATTAAATATTATAATTTGAATCATAACTTATATATTCGATTGTATATTCTTTATTAACTAACTATATAATACAACTATTTAATGGCGAATAAATACATTCTCAAGTGCCTATTAAAAAAACTGCTTGAAAAATCCTCAATGTTGGCATTGGACATATGTCTAATAATTTTAAAAATGATTAGATATATATAATTTTATATATCCAATATTTTTTTTAATAAATTATTGGACATATGTTCAATGCCAATTAGGGTTGCGCCCAAACCTATCAGTTTGGGATTTGGTAGAAACCCAAATAGTATTTACTAGGTTTTGAAAATTGTATTTAATTTGCCGTAATGTCAAATACTTTTGGCATGTAATCTATATTATGGCTAAAAATCCCAAATTCTTATATGTAAAAACTGGTTTGGGAATTATCCCAAATAAGAAATGCAAGTTGAATAAAAAATGTCACACGAGTTTTCTTTTATTACTTTATAGTACTCGTGTCCAAACATGTTGGACAAACATTCGAATGAAAATTTAAAATTGTTGACATTATTGTTTTGATATCGTAAAATGATTATTTATTTAAAGATTTAAAAAATAGATCATTAAGAATCTTAACGATTTAAAATAGATCGTTAAAAAATCTTAACAATCCTAAAATAGATTGTTAAGGTTCTTAATTATTTTAGATCGTTAAGAAACTTAACTATCTAAAATAGGTCGTTAAGATACTTAATGATCTATTTTTAGATCTTTAAGTTATAGCGCTTTGCAAAAAAGTGGTACCCTGTGATTTTCACAGTGATGATGGCGGAAAATCTCTGTGATTCTTAATAAAAAATTCAAATTTAAAATTTATGTAAATTAATATAGGCAGCCATCAATAGAAATCAAGCAAATCAACATTTGAAAAAAAATTAATTCCTTAACTTTCACAGCTCATATCTCAATGAATTTTAAAGCTATCTTAATGATTTAATATTCAAAAGAAAGCTTACGATCTAAGCTTTCTTTTGAATATTAAATCATTAAGATAGCTTTAAAATTCGTTGAGATAGGAGCTGTTAAAGTTAAAGAACTAATTTTTTTTCAAATGTTGATTTGCTTGATTTCTATTGATGGCTGCCCATATACTAAATTATGCTTTCAATCATAGTTTCGATCAACGATCATATATAAAAAATACATCATTCCCAAAGCTTATATATTTTGATATTTGCTTTCTTTTTGACAAACATAATTCTTTCTCTTTACATAAGTATTCCTTAATACTTGGTTATAATGGCTAACATAGCTAAAAAAAATATCGCAAATGAACATGTTTTAGTTGTCGAAAATGGTTGTATTGTAGAATTGACTTGGTTTACAACAAAACTTATGTAATTGCACCTTATCTAATGTGCTACATAGAGGTAATCGTACTGCAGCTGTCAAAAATGCATTTATACGATTATTTAATCCTAATTGGGTGAAAGAGCAAATAGATTATGTTCGTCAAAAAAATACAACTCCATAATTACTCACTAAGTACAAGAGAAACTTCTAGTTTTTCCTTGTGCTCTCGGTGTAATAGTTTCTTATTAAAATAAGGAATAGCCATAACAGATAATAATGTAGATAAATAATACGCCACTTCAAGTACAGTATCAAAGTACATATTTTGAAGATTTTTTAAAGCATTGTAATTTTTATATATGTAATTTTGACTTTATAGAAACTGCTTTTAACGCATCTTTATATTGGAAATCAGTAAAATTCTCTTATAATTGAAAATCACCTGATTTTCTGTGATTTTACATGACATAATGAATCTGCAGAGGTCACACATTTTTGCAAAGCGCAATAATGATCTATTTTAGATTGTTAAGAATCTTAATAATCTAAAATAAATCGGTAAGATTCTTAACGATCTAAAATAGATCGTTAAGATTCTTAACAGTCTAAAATAGAACATTACAACTGTTATGGTCTTGTTTGTTAAAAGTTGTTAATTCGTGAATCTGCCATTTATGCGCATATACAGTACATATTGCTATCTGTTATTGGCAAATTTGATTAGTTTTTAAGTTTGACACTATTAAATAAAATGGGACATATATTTGGTTTTAGTTATAACCCAAATTAAGTAGAAATTCTGAATTCCAAACCCGAACTATGTAGTAATGTCATACTACAAAAAAGAGGTTTGGGGTGCAACCCTAATGCCAATACTGCTAACCCTAAATTTAGATTGTATCTCCTTTCTAGTAATCGAAGTAGTTCGCAAATGTGCCAGGTTTGTTGTAGATTTTTTGAAATAAGAGTTAGATTTCAAGATTAGCTATAAGAAACGTAATATGATTAGAAAATTTCTAAAATGTTCGTTTTGTCAAAAATCTAAATAAGAAACTACCTTTAGTGATTCAACAGAATCTTTTCTTGAATGATTTTACTATATTGTTAAAATAACTTACCTAATTATGTGTTCTATTAGCACTTATTTCTGCAGATTTTTGAGAATAAATGAAAGTCTTATGTTTGTCTTTTTTTCAAATACAATTGAACAAGATCTAAAAAGCTTTATTATGACCAAATAACGTCCAGAATAAAAAAGTAGTCGTGTTAATTTAACAAAAAAAAAAGATTAGTACGGTAGTAGGACCCGAACAATACATATAGAGGTTATATTAAAATTTTGGCTAAAAAGGTTACTTTTTTACAAAAATGCTATATTTGAAAAGTGGATATTGGTCAAAAGGTTATATTTAAAAGTGGATAAAAGCTTTTAATGTAATATTATTAAAAGTGGATAAAATTAATAAGTTTTAAATAGGCTATATTTAAAACTTGGATAAGGGAAGTTATGTGATTAGGGTTTATATAGGTCCTGATCCCCTCTAATGATAGGACTATTGACCAATCAAATTTTATAATATTTAAAAAAAACTCAAAAACGTCTTTGACCTAAAAATAAGCTACTCCACAATTGACAAAAGTCGCTACATAGTAAAGTATAAATTTTACTAAGCAAATCGATTAAAATCGCATAAGTAACCTTATTCAGCAGGTAAAAATACACTTACTATAAAATTTTCATAAGTATTGGAGAATTTTTTATTAATTAACTTTTGATTTTTACGCTGAACAGAAAAATTAAAATTTTTTTAAAAAAAAAATATATTCACCCCACAATTGACAAAAGTCACTACATAGTAAAGTCTAAATTTTACTAAGTAAATCGATTAAAATCACATAAGTAGCCTTATTCAGCAGATCAAAATATACTTATTATAAAATTTTTATAAATATTAGAGTATTTTTTATTAATTGACTTTTGATTTTTACATTCAACAGAAAATTAAAATTTTTTAAAAAATATATTCGCCTCATAATTGACAAACGTTGCTATATAGTAAAGTCTAAATTTTACTAAGCAAATCGATTAAAATCGCTTAAGTAACCTTATTTAGCAAATCAAAATACAATTACTATAAAATTTTCATAAGTATTGAAGAATTTTTTATTAATTGACTTTTGATTTGTACGTTCAATAGAAAAATTATAATTTTTTAAAAAGATATTTATTTCAATATTATTAGCTATTTAGACTATATATATATATAGGACGGGGACCCCCCTAGGAAATTACGTAATTTGCTGCACTACTCTAAAAAAAAAATTTTTTAAAAAAATTTTTTTTGAAAAAATTTTTTTTTTAAGAAAAATTTTTTAAGATAAATTTTTTTTTGAAAAAAATTTTTTTTCGAGAAAAATTGTTTTTAAGAAAAAGTTTTTTTGAGAAAAATTTTTAAAAAAAAGTGTTGTTATATTTGATAATTGGTTAAAATTTATTAAATATTAAGGCTTATATGTAAAATATGGTTAATTAGCTCTGATAAAAAGTGGATAAAAATTTTAAAAAGTTTATATTAAAGCTAATGTAACCTCTATATGTATTGTTCGGGGTTCTACGGTAGTACAGGTATAGATCAGTAGATAAATTAAATACCTTTCAGATGTTTTGGGGCCGCTATCACGCCCCAAAACATCTGAAAAATATTTGTTTCATCTACTGATCTATGCTTGTACTACTGCACCAATATTTTTTTTTACCCTTATACAATAACTTATAAATATCCAAAAACAATTCCTTTATCATAACAATATCTAACATTATGTTCTACTAGCATTACCCATCTCTGCTAATTTTTGATAATAGATGAATGCATTATGTCCATTTTTTTCAACTTCAATTCTTTCGTCTTATCAATTCTTTGCTAATTTTGATTATAGATGAATGTTTTATGTTTATCTTTCTAAGTTCAATTCCATTAAAATAAATTAATTTCTTACCTGAATTATATTCTATCGTTCCTATCTGCAGACTTTTAAAAAAAATAAATTTTTTGTATATCGTTTCGACCCCAATTCTTATGTTCCACTAGCATTATATTCATCCTTTTCAACTCTAATTCTACATTATTGCAAGTATTATATTGTCCACAATTTGCACAATCTCCATTATTCATTCTCTTTTAGAACCAATCATTAAATACTAATGTATACTCAATTGTTGTAGTGTTTGAATTATACTATGTACTTTATAATCACATCTTTAACTAATCATCAATATCCTTATTTCAACTTGTTCCTCCTTGTATCATTTTCTGAGGGTCACATTGTGTTATACCTGACTACAATCTGTAAATTTCTATCAGGTTTCGGAACCAAATACTGGTCCTAGGCCTAAATACAAAAACGCTTTTCTCTAACGCCTAATCCAACAAACAAACAAGTTAGTGTGATATTCTTGCGAAATGCATACTAATAATGCTTGTTATCATGCAAACACTTATGATCATGAAAAAATTTCTTATTGTTATTTTTTGTATGTTATTACGTAAGCACAACAATCCCAAATTAAAACTTAGTTAGCCAATCACAACTTTTAAATCATGATCATAATTGCACGATAACATCGATATTGGATAATGCGATGATAAATATCACAAAATTTGTTCTGTCAGAACAAATGATTGGTTGAAACGTGCTGCTACGTGGCACGTGTCAGCCAATCATTTGCTCTGACAAAACTAATTTCATGATATTAATCGTTGTATGACCAATATCTTATAATTATTGCTTACTAGTCAGAAACTAAGATCAACATAGCATTCTTAAAAAGTACACTTGCAAAGAGAATTCTTTTCGTACATTGTGTTTGCTAACCCTTTATACCTTCAGATCCAAGGTTACACCTAAGATCCAAAGAAGTCAGTTAGTTTCTTTCACATTATGCGTTAGTTTTTTACTTTTAAAAAACCAAGTAAATCGAGATATTACTGCATCAATGACTATAAAAAAAAATAGAGTTTATGTAATATGAACATTTGTATAATCACATATAGCTTTACATATATTTGAATCTACTATATTTATTATCGTACCATTGTAATATAAAATAGTAAACAATCTTCGAATCCATATTTTTAAGTTTAAAATAAAAAAAATTAATAAATTTGGTGTAAAATAAGCTAAAAAGGGAAAAGAATTTTGAACTCTCTCCTGTACATCATCAAAAATCGGAAATAAACAAACAGTAGAGATAAAACACAAACCTCGTACTATAAGCCTATCTGTTACAGCGATATTTGGGCCTTGCCCACCTTACACAATATAAACTCTAACTATATTAAGGAAAAGGAATTACTCCGCAGCCTTCGCAATACCAACTTCCTTCAAAAACCTGTTGCCGACTATGTCGGCAACAACACCATTACATGAACCTGTCAACAATGACACAAGAGAAAACCGGATACCAATGGAAACCGATATAGAAGACGACCAATACTCCAACGAACAACCTAACAAAAAAAATTGTAACCGTC
>QKWP01002559.1:31153-60401 GCA_003550325.1 Gigaspora rosea | reverse complement strand
ATTTATTGCCTTTTGAAGATATTGAAGTAAATAGTGAATTAGAATATGAAAATCAGAATGATATAGAAAACGATGCAATTACAGATGAAGAAGAGAGAATAGCGGGTATTCATAAAAGAGAATATCTAGCAGATTATCTTATGAATGTTTAAAATTTTAAAAGGAATTGTTTAAAAATTTCTATTTGTTCGTTGTGCTGTCTTTCTTGAATTTCTGTAGTACGAGAATGCTGACGATCTATTGCTTCGATAATAGCTGTGGTTTGTTCTTTAATAAGTGTTTGAAATTCTTCAATAAGATTTTCTTTTTCGCCAGTATGCTTATTTTTTCGTTTTCCTGATGTAATCTGCAATATATAAAGTTAATATAAATATCCAATTTGAATTATAAAGTACAGTATATAAACAATATTACATGTTCGTCCTCATTAAGCTCTTCACATTCTTGTGCTTTACGTTTGACACCTCGGCTTGTAATAGATACTCGACACTTGGATCAGATCTTAAATATTCGTCGATATCATAAAAAAATTCCCAATCATTTTGTAAAGGTTCTTCTCCGGTACTTGCTACAGTGTCTTTTATGTTACGATATTTTTGAAACAAGGCATCCCACTTCTGCTGAATTGATGTTTTAGATCGTTCTTTTAAAACGGGACCAGCAACACTGGATGATTGTATATTTGAGACAATTGTATCCCAAATTCTTCCTTTTTCGCGTGGATCTTTTACTTTTTGTAACATTTGTTGATGCTTTCCAACCTCTTCAATAAGTACTCGAATCTCAGGTGATGTCCACCGATTTGATAATTTATTAGTACTAATCGGTGTATCAGAAGTAGTAACAGGAGGGGTCGAAATAGGTTGTTCAACCGAAATAGCAGAGTTACTATAAATTGCCTATTTAAAAAAATTTAGTTACGTACGTACATACAATACATATATAGTATATATAACGACAATATTAAAAAAAAAAAAATTACTTCTTGTTGCGGTAAGGCAACTTTTGCTAATGACTCCATGAATTGATTCTGTTGCTGTTGCAACAAAAAATTTAAATTGGTAAGGTCATTTAAAGGAGAAGCCGAAACCGAAGCAACTGAAGTTGAAGCTTCGACAGTTGGTTGAGCTGGTTGAGAGGAAATTTTTTTATTGGATTTTTTAGGTGGCATAATGAAAATTACGAAAAACAGAAAAAGCATGCTCAAGCATTTAATTCTATAAATATTGATATCAATTGTGATGCATGAGCGTCATCACGATCATTACGTGATCAATTGATTTAGATGCTTGAGAACACCTTAAATCAATGGTTATTGAATAAATAAACTCAATCTCTATTCACTATATTAGTGTTTTTTTTTTATGTTATTCTTGTCAATTTTATTCATATCATCTTTGATGAGTTTCATCAATTTCTTCATCATTTATCAGGGTTTAATTGATGAAAGACGAAACTAGGCTTCTTGTTTCTTCAGTGCAAAGCCTCCAGATTCTTTTATCTAAGAACAATTCACTTAATCAAAATTAAATTTTTACATTCACTTTCTAAATAATTATTGGCAATTGCTAAATAATCTATAGCGTGCCTTTATATATTAAACTTTGTTAAATATATAAATAGCAATACTATATAGACTAATTATTATTTGGGAGTTAACAAAGCATTGTTTAAATTTGCTCAGAAGCTGAACCCAATAAATTGAACTCAAACTCACAATATGGATTTCTTTAGTTGCACTCATCTTATTCTCTAGTTATTAAAAATATTTTTTTAAATTATAGTACGTAGGTCAAGTTAAAGTTATATTATTGTATTGTAACTATAACAATGCATACACAAAATATGATTTGCGGCATTTTAAATCAGAAAATCATAACTAGCTATTACTAAGTTTTACACGTAGTATGATGTTTTTAATGCTTCAGGCTTCGCCTGTACTTATATCTAGTCGTAAAGGTTAATTTTCGATTCAAACTAATTATATCAAATCAGACAAGTCCGCAAAATTTCTTACCGTAATGAATATCTGGTATCTATCATGAAAATAAAAATGATAAATGTATTAAAAATAACTACATACTGGTAGAATGAGTTTTAAAAGAACAACCTTTGCTTTACAATTTTAATAATTCATCAAAAAAACAATACATTTTTCAAATCATCTAAACATTGTTTCATTATATATTTAGCATCAGATATTAGTGAATTCATTAGGCATAGAATATGGAAAATACATGCAAATAAATTTATTAAAAAACAGTTATTAAAATAACTTTATTGTGCAATCATATACCGATAGTTTAAATCATTTAACGTAGACCTAAGTTTATTCTCAAAAATAAAGAATTGCACAACAGCAGCAGATATGAAATATCTGCAGGAAATCCTTCTAATTATAAATTAAGGATGAAACATATTAAAATTTAAGAATATTAAATGGATTATAGCCAGAATTTATTAAAAGTACACTTGAGTTTATCAGCGTGTGTATAGGTGACGAAGCTTTAAAGCGACTAAATCCGTCTGATATTTGACTAATGCTGAATAGACAATATCAATGATACACAATAATTCTATTATTAAAGATGGATGGAAATATAACTATGAATCTATGAATTATTACTAAAATTTATAGACATTATCATAACAAATTTCAAGAAAATTTATTGATGCCATATCAAAATATCAAATTTGGAACAATTAATTTAATTTAACATCACTATTACTACCTGCTACAATAATTCTATGCATTTAGTTTGATTTTTAAAATAAACAGGTGAGTTACTATATAAACCGTTTTCAAATTCATGATATATTTGATTGACTTTTTTTAGCCATTTTGTTCGCTGAAAACAGTTTGTAATGTTATATAAACAAACAACAAAAGTCAAAAATGGCATAAATGGCGAAATAGTATTTCATGATTATAAGAGTATTGTTTAATAAAGAGTTTTGTTTAATAAGGAAAGTTGTTTTAAGTGTGAAATTAAAAATAACTTGGTGAAATTAAAAATCCGCATTATGTAGCGCATGTAGTATGTATAACGTGTACTGCATTTTTCGCATTTTTTTCGAAGATTATTACATACAAACAAAAGTTATGACAAACATACCAGGAGAATGGGTTGATAATTATATTGATTATAATAAATTTACAGGCCCTATTATTATCTGCATTGGAGGTTTCGGAAAGGTTCTTAAATACGAATGGAATGATAGTGAATTAAACTGCTCTTAAATGTCTCAAAGTTGATATAAGCGTAGATGAAGAATTATTAAAGGTTTTATAACTTTAATTTTTATTTTTGGTTTAATAGATAGCATTATAGAGTGCAATGTATATAATATTGGCTATATATAGCTATAGGCTATCTAAATTAATTCTCGAATCATTATTGGTTGTATAAAAAAATTTTTGAGTTTTTTTCACAAAAGTAATTTGGTGAGTTCAATGTTCTCACGATAGTAACTTGACGAAAAGTATTATGGGTTCAATGTTTTCACAAAAGTAATTTTGCAGTTGGGAGAAATTTTAAAATTATTTTTAAGAAATAATTTAGAGATTAATATTTTGTTATATTTGGCTGCAATAAACAATGATAGTTATTCATATTTTTTTTTATTTTTTTTGAATCTGTAAAACGGCATAATTTGCTTCGTTCAATCAGAGTGGGAATTAGGACCCTTATAGATTTCAGCCTAATTGTATTTAAAAAAAAAAGAATTTATAGATTACTTATTTCTAAGCGTAAATATGGTTTTTTTATAATGTATATATTAGATAATATATTATGTTTTTTTTTTAAACACTACATATTATATAACAGTTTTATAATTATAATTATACATTGTAAAATTTTTTAACATATATTTGCTAATTTATATAGTACATGTATAAACTTTCTTTTATGTACTTTTTTCTAATATAATAAAAAAAAACTTCTCAAGGCAACGTAAATAAATTAATAATGTTATTAAGGACACAATAAATTTATTTCTAATTTCATACAGACATTTAATATGAAACAACTAACTCTAATTGAATGTTGATTATAATAATTGGCTCTGAACTATAAACAGAATTTATAAAAATATATGTTCTTTTCTCTATCACAAAGTATTTCAGAATTTCAACTTCATTTCTTATTTTATTTTTTAAAGGTCACTTTTTTGAATGATGCAAAAAAATAATAAAAAGATTATTAGATTTTAAATAACAATCATATAAAAAGGAAAGAAATTAATTATAATTATTGCACCTTTTATTTTAAATATACATAAGTAATTCAATTAGTATTAGATTTATATTTTATTCATATCAACTATAACTTAAGTTTCTTATAAACTTTTAATGCCTCTGCGTCATTTGGACAAACTTCTAATAATTTAGTTAAGTCCGCAAGTGCTTCGTTATATTTGCCTATAATGCAATATGTTTCTCCTTGATACACTAAAGAAAACAAATAATTTGGCAAAATTTCTAATGATTTAGCCAAATCCCTAAATGCATCTTCATATCTGCCCATCATAAGATAAGTTCTTTCTCGACTTACTAATACCCATGCGTAATTTAACTCAAATTCTAAAAATTTATTTAATTTCTTTAAATTTACATAAGTTTCATTATACCTGCCATAGACGATAAGTTATTCCTCGAAGTCCTAATATAAATAACATATCTATATAAGCTTTTGCTTCAATAGCTAAATCTGCATTATTTAATTCTGCAAGTGCTTCTTTATACTGTTCCATTATGTGATAAGTTTCTGCTCGATTCAAAAACGCAATTAGATTTTGTACAATTTCTAATATTTTAGTCTACTCTGCGAGTGCTTCTTCATGCAAGCCCATATAATAATATGCCATTCCTCGATCAGATAACTTAAGTACATCATTTTGGTAAATTTGCAATAAACCATTTAATTTATTTAAAGTCTGCATTGTCTCTGCCTATCAGGCGATAAGTCATTCTAATGCATGTATATTATTTGGGTCAACTTCTAATACCCTAGATGAATCTGTAAACGCTTCTTTATATTTCCTTATTATGTGATAAATTTCTCCTTGACATATCAAAAATTCAGTATAGTTTGGGTTAATTTCAAGTAATTTAATCAAATCTAAGAATGCATCTTATATTAGCCCATACCAAAAAAGTAATCCTCGAACCCAAAGCATTTCTAACTTAAATTCTAATTCATTGTTTAATTTATTTAAATCTGAAAGTGCTTCTTCATATTTACCCATCATGAAATAAGTTTCCCCTCGAATATATAATATGGTCCTCTTATTCTACATAGAATCCAATTTAGATTCATTATCTCATCTTATTTTTAATGCTTTATTTAATATTCAATTGCTTCTTCATATATTTTCATTTTGAAATAATATTTTGCTCGTATTCTTAATTCATATTTATTATTAAGTTCCATTTCATTTTCATTATCATCAGTGATTATAGTGATTATAGTTAATAATTGATAGACCGTGAAGCCATGACGTGACAATGAAGGACGAACTTTTTTAAAAATACACTGTTGCAAGAAATTTGGAAATAACGGATTAAAGAAAGACAATTTTGAAGAGTATTTTTCATAACTAATAAGTCTTCATCTTCAGACCAATGTTTGGGGTTATGAATTAAAGAAGGATCTTATGCAATCCCATCTAATATCATGATCCCAAATTGATACTTCATCCATTTGTAAATTATCAAGCTTTAAGATAGAAACAAGGGCATTTTCAGAAAGACTAATAAATTCATCAAAATCAAAACCGATATTTGGATATTTCGCAATGATACTAGTACAAAAGTGTTGTAAATCATTGAAATTATTATCGTCAAAGCTAACTTTGAAAATACGAGAAAAATTTAAACATAACCATGAAGCATTATTTTCGATTAAAAATAATTAAATATGCTTAACTAATTCTCCAAGACTGAATTCATTAAAAGCGCTTAAAAGGTTAAAGATAACAACAGAAGCGTTAAACTTTTCAAATGAAATAGTACCATCGCGGATATACCTGCATTTTGAATTTGAAATTTTGCAATTAAGTTTAAAGTTTATTTTATTTTTGTTATAACTTCATTACAGTACTTACATAATTATGGTATCAAACATTTCGATTAAAATATCTGTCTTCTTAATTGTTTTCACACCATTTTCATAAGCGACATCTCTCAATTTATCTTTAGAGTATAAGCACCGAGAATTCAAGATGAAAGAATGCGCTTTAAACACTATGTAGCTCGGTGCTTGACCAACTTCAATAATGACATTATATTCGTTTTCATTTAAAAGAAGGTCACTTAAATTGCTTGAAATCTTTTCAAAGAACTTGGTTGCCATTTTAGAATTAAACGTTTGCAAAAAAAATATATGTCAAAATCGAACAATTGGCACAATTTGGATCTAAAAAAAAATTTTGAGAAATTGAAAAAATGGGACGGCGGTAATGCAAAACGAAAAATCAACTTTGCGTGACCTAATATGCCATATCTTTTCTTCTTCTTAGTTAGAGCTAACACTTCTACTCGAATTTCAAAGGTTATAATTCAACTGAGTTGTTTTTATTGAGGGTAAGCTTAGGTCGCTTATATACTTTAAATTACTTATTATGGAATTCTTTGAATTCTAATTATTTTTATTATTCAAACAATTCTTCACATTCTGTTTATTTCTTCCTTTCCGACATTTTTACTATTCCCATACATTATTAGTTCTGTGAATTCCAGAAATTCGTACCACTAACTTCTGAAATTATATGAGGTCTAACCTCCTTCACAATGTACGTATCAGTAACACGCATCAGCTCGACAAGAATATCTCGTATACGCCCAACCTGGCATCGATAACACATGAATTTAAGTTATGTGATTGTGTTTTGATTGGTTAAAGCGGCCAAATAATTCTAATATATATAAATGATAAGAGAATAATTTCTTCTAATGATTGAATACAAAGTTCTTGAAATTTTATAAAATGACATGAAGAAATTCTAAAGGAAGAGCAATTCCTGAACTAGATTTTATTAAAAGTTACTTTTATAAGTGTGAAAAGCATTAAATCCTCAAACTTTCTCACAATACATAATAATTTAACAGAAAATTTTGAAGCATCTTTAAAAATACTTCACGTTTTAGAAGTATGTGCTAATTTTGATTATACCCTAACATTTAAAGGGTGTTAACCGATTAGTCGAGATTAGATTTTTATCTGATTGATGAAAAAAGAAACCAATTGAAGGGTGGAAGTAATCGGTTGGACGAAAATTACAATAGATTTTTTAATTTTAAAGTACTTTAAAATGATATAACATCAATTGACTAACTTCAAAATAGAATTATAATTTAATGAGCCTTTTATCAGATTTTATCACTTTTTTTGACCAAAAAAAAAAAACAGTCAATAAACAAAAATAAGCGTGATAATTCTTATGATTAATGTGTATAACGATTTTTTTGAAAATTAAAAGCTGATCTGATTTAGAATTATCTTAATTGCAGCAAAACAGCTGTAGGTGGAATCTACTAGAATACAATATTAAATACCATTATAGCACTTAAGAACATTTAAAATTGTAGTATTGGGAGGCAATAATTTCTTTTGGAAAACTTGATGAAACTCATATTTTGGAAGCATCAAGTTTTAAATTATATTTGAAAAAGATAACCATGATTATAGTCATGACTAAATTATGCTTATAAAATAATCGTTATTAATGAAAGAAATCAGGGAATAAAAGTAAACTGAATAAAAGATGAATGTTCACTGTATTTGCGATATGAATGGTTATTAAAAGAAAACTTTATGTGTTTGTCGCGTTAACATTGTACGTGAATTATAAACAAGGGAGCTAGTAGGTTATCCAAAGAAGGAATCAACAAGCAAAGAAAAGAACTCAATTTCAAATAAAACTTGTAATAAATAAAGGCAATATATGACACAAAAAAAAATGAGTCGTTCTTACATAGCCTCAGGGTAAGTAGGGTTATGTAGAAGCCAAAAACTGAAACAGAGTAACAACGCTCTACCCATGGTGGCACTGCAAAATCTAAATAAATTTTTTATTGGCCGGAGCGTAGCGACGGTCCGATACAAAAATTACCTTCCTGATGTGCTTCAATTGTAAAAATCTTGACAAATTTTACTTTTTGATATACTTGCATATATGATGTAAATCTTATCAGAAATGGAATTTGGAAATTTTTTGTCTGTCCGCACGCTTAATGTTACCAACATATGCATATTAATGCGTTTGTGTAATATGATGAACATCATATGATAAGCTCCGGACATATATTGCTAGGCTCCACCAGGAGTCTAGACACTTTTGCAGTAACGTGACCATCACGTGGTGTGGCGTCTTCGGATTAACTTTTTGGCTTTATTGTTAAGGTTAGGGTTAGTGTTCGTGTATATAGCCTTAGAAGGTCCCTATATATATGTAAAATCGCGTTCCGGACATTTTTATGTGGTTTTTAAGGCCGATTTAAACACTAGTTTTCGAGTATTTTCTCTCTTTTCTCTTTTTTTCTTCTTGTACACGTGTTTTGTTTTGATGTCGGACTTATCTGGGATGATCAAAATTTATGTTCTCCTATTGGTTAATTCTCATGCGCCACGTCACGTTACTGCAAAAGTGTCTAGACCCCTGGTGCGGTTTGCAATGCTACGCATTAGCCTAGTATAGAATGTGAACGTTAACATTAGTAAAAAATATGAGAACATGTATAATTTTTATATGGGCAAACGTCGCTAAACTACTTAATTATGGTAAACCTAGATTTACGAATTTAAACAAATTCGGATATATAAAGGCTTTAAGCTTATGATCATAAAAAAATTTTTCCATGAATAAGACATATGAGCTCGTAAAATTCATGACTAGCAACATTTAAGAATATACACAATAAACTTCGAGTTATTACTGTTAATCAGGGACTCGGAAAATTTTAGTTTGGAAATTGCAAAATATCGACAAAAATTTGGATATTTTGAATTTTGGTCGGCATTACGAAATTAACTTATAATTTAGGCCACGTGAACAAATGTTGATTCTGGATTTATTTGGATTTTGTGAAATAATTTATTTCCAGACATAATGTTAAACAAACAGTGACACAAATTTTAGTTAGTAAATATTAAAAATGTAAATCGTATATTTATTTGTTTTATGTTAAAAAAGATGAAAAGAAAGCATTTGAATATTTTATGAAAGCTGCAAAATTAGGAAACGTAGCTGCGATTTATAATGTTGGCATTTGCTATGACAATGGAACCGGAGTTGAAAAAGATGAGAAGAAAGCGTTTAAATGTTATATGAAAGCTTTTGAATTAGGGAATGCAGATGCGATTTATAATGTTGGTTGTCGTTATCAACATGGAACAGGAGTTGAAAAGAATAAAATGAAATCTTTTGAATATTATAAAAAAGCCGCAGAGATGGATTATGCTAATGGAATATTTGGAGTCGGATTTTGTTATGATAATGGAATTGGTGTCGAAAAAAATTATCAGGAAGCATTCAAATATTATATGAAATCTGCAAATATGGGTCATATTAAAGGAATGTGTAATGTTGACCTATGTTATCATAATGGATTCGGAGTTGAAAAAGATTATAAAAAAGCATTTGAATATTACAAGAAATCCGCTGATATGGGTGCTATAAATAGTATTAATAATGTGGCAGAATGTTATCGTAACGGTATCGGAATACAGAGAGATATTCAGAGTGCAAATCATTGGTATAGAAAATACAGAAATCTTTTGAAAACTAATAAAACTAATAAATCACTTGATATCGATCCAGACCTTAAAAAAATATTAGATGATGATAGATATAAACTATCTTGGATCGATTATCGTGAATTTAAAGATATAAAAGAAATTGGAAAAGGAGGTTTTGCAACAGTATATTCTTCATTTTGGATTGATAGAATTAATAATAGATCTGCAACTGTTGCACTCAAGGAAATTCATGGATCGTGCGATAAAATTATTGACTTTGTTAACGAGTTGAAGAATTATTGTGAAATCGGTAATGAAAATCCTTCTTTTTTACAATGTTATGGTGTATCAAAAAATAATGATTATACCATCGCAATGACGCGCGCGAGCAAAGGATCATTACGTCAGAATCTTGAACAAATATCAAAGCTGAGTTGGAAAGATAAATTGAATATTCTATACTGTATAACTTCGGATCTCGAATCGATTCATTCTCAAGAACTAGTTCATGGGGATCTACACACCGGAAACATTTTACAAGAAGAACTAGATGGTGCTTACGTCACAGATCTTGGTCTTTCGAAAAGGAAAAAAGGTGGAAAAATTTATGGAATTATGCCTTATATAGCACCTGAGGTTCTGCTAGGTCAATCTTATACGAAATTATCAGATATTTACAGTCTCGGTATCATCATGACAGAAATATCAACGGGAAGAAGAGCTTTTGATGGAATTCCCTTTGATAATAATCTTCAATTTGAGATCATTAATGGAACAAGACCTGAATGTACTCTTGCTCCGGAATTTTATGTTAGATTAGCTAATAGATGTATGGATAATAATCCTAATAAACGAACAACAGCTACTATAATTGTAAACAGGGTGGGCTATTGGTTAGATGAAATGAATCAAGGTGACAACGAGATTATGAAACAAATTTTAGAAAGCGATAAAGTTAAACCAGAACAGCTTGAGCTAAAACATCCAAATGATTATTATTCTAGTAAATTGATAAATACAACCCAATTCGATAGTAAAATGCAAAAGTTAGCAACCAGTAGTTCAGTTGACGATTCTAATTCGTAAATTTATATCATATTTCTAGTAGCATTAATTCATAATTCTGGTGGGTAAATAATAAGGGAAGAGTAAACTATTTTTAGATTGAAAATTACAATTTGCCACTGCATATAGTAGCAACATACAATTAGTATCCTCATGACGAAGACACTTTTTTTTTTTTTTTAACAATCCTTGAATCTATATACACACCAAAATTAAAGCTGAGAATCCGTCAATTAGATTAGGGCTTATTCTTTGAATTCATCCTTTCCGATGATACACATTTTTAAATTTTTACTACTGAAAAGATACGGTTAAAGAAGGGTTTCCTTTTTATTTATTCATCTGCCGTTTTCCAAATACAGTATATTCTCTTTCTGATGTCAATTACAATTTTTATACAAACTCAAATTCACGAAGAAATGTATTAATGGTTTTTAGAAAATCCTGGATAAATTTTATTTTTTGTATTATAGATTTAAGCTATAACAAAAAAGCAACTTATTATATATCGAAATAAATAGTTAACACAGTATATCAATTATTGACTATGAAAACTATTTAACAATGAGTAACATTTAAAAATATACTAGATTGAATTTGTCCAATGTTTGGATTAACTATTTTTATTTTTTATTGCATAAAATTTAGTTCACTTATAATCATTAATGAGTATATAGTAATTAGCTAATTGCATGAACATTTAATCACACACATTAAATCGAAACAAATACGTAATAAGCCTGACAATAATTTGGGATTTCAAAATTAAAATCAGTGAATCTTATTTTATTTTGCCGATTTATAAATTCAACATAGCAAAAACATTATTGAAACAATCCTACTTAGTTTCGAAATGCGTCGTTTATTTGTTAATTTTGAAGCACCCAATGCTAGAATTTTATAATCACAATATAAAATATGTACAAGAAAGCATAAATGTTATAAATCCAAACTGAGAATCAAATGCTGAAATGCTTGCGAATAAATCTAATTTAAAAATGACTATAAATGCGGGATTACTGGTATCAACAAAATTCAGCGGTAATAGAAAGTACACCAATAATGAGCAAGATTTATTTACAATATAAAATATACGTGTAGAAAATAAACTTCCCATATCAGAGCTAATAACACACATGGCGATATTTAGATTTTTTAAATTTTTTTTTTTTTTAAAAAATAAAAACATATTTGACTCTAAGTAACGCACACGAACGCATCAAAATAACACACCCTCATATATGTACCAAAGGAAAGTTTAGTAGTATATATTCCCAAAATTAGTATTATAATTCGAACTACCACGCATGTACATTTCGAAATAACATACAGAGTCTCGGAATAACGCGCATCTGTTGTTATAACACGCTTATACAGTATGTTTATACATTACAAATTTTAGTATTACATAATTAACATTTTTTTTTGATTATGCACCAATTTTCATGGTCGCTATTATTGTGTCAAATTTGCTGCCTAAATTAGACTTGCAAATTACTACTCCGTAGATATCATGAATTTAAGCGTTACTAAGATTAAATACCAATAATCATTCAGAAATGTCAAATTCGTCTAAATTAGAATATACAAATTAGGTTAATAAATATAAGCATAACAGTATAATAACATGGTGGATATGTCATTGTATCTTTTAAATCAAAAATAGATATTTAAGATATTACAAGCCACATTTCAAGCTATAATATCGTATGATAGATATTAGCCTTAAAGGTAATTGTAATGTCCAAAGCCATATTGCAGAAATATTATATATTTTACTTAAAAAAAATAAAATGAAAATTTTATAATTAGTAAATTGTTATTTATAATAAGAAGTTTAAATTCACAAAGTAAAAGCCTTATGTAAAAATAGTATATGCTCTTTGTAGTGAATCAATCGGATAGGTTTGGTATCCTGGTTTTTGATTATAACCACCCGAGTAGAACATTGATGAGGAGGACTAAAATATCACTATTTTCTATTATCGTTTTTGAAATGACACGCTATCTAAACTACGTTTGATTTTTTTATTTCGTTATTATTATTATATATAACTTTGAGGTTTAAGGTATATTGTGGAATAGAAAATGAGAATCCTTTATTCTTAAAAATGATGAAAGCATATTCGTAATTTAAAATACGTACAAAAGGTTCGATATCTGATATGTTAAATGAAATAGAAAATAAGTTAAATTTATTATTTAGATATTTTTTTGTAAAAACAATACAATGTCTAGAAACTACCTAATTAATTTACGTAGTAAAAAACATCTTGCAGGATAATTACCTTACATCGCACTCCGAAGTTTTTAATGGAATTCAATATATTACAACATTCATTTGGAATAATAATTTTAAGACATTTATATGCAAATTCCGTGTCATACCAACATAAATTAACTAAAGATAATAACAGATTATCTTAACAATATATATCGGATATGTTTTAATGATTTTTGATTGCCTGTTAATGGAGAAGATTAAATCAAAAATTATATGTGGTCACTAAATATTTAAGCTTACTGAAATTTTTTTAATAAATGCGATTAATAAGTGATATATTTATATATGAAATATCATATAAACGATTAGTGTATATTTTATAGATGAACAAGCTGTAATTTCTTTTTCAGCTGAAAGTTTTAATGCCAATCGACTTTTTCTTATATCAGTAACAAAGTTACAGTGTCAATTTTTTTTACACTTTCTAAATTTATGCTAATAAAATATTAATAAATAAATTAATATCGATTATAATCGATAAGATTATTAATGTTACATGAAAAAATTTAATACAAATATTATTTTGAGAGTCCAATGACAAAAATGTTGAAAACTATGCAAATTTTTTTAATAAATGGCAAGATGAGATGACGAAAAAGTATTACTGGAATGATAGAAGTGAATCGGAAATTAATTATAGAAATGTTTTGTCATAAAATGTTATCTTAAAATCACGATTGTTTGATTTTTAATTGTTTAATAATGTTGATTTTATAGCGGTTTGCAGAAAGGTGTGACCCCTGCAGATCATGATGTCATGTGAAATCATGTGAAATCGACCGATTCTGATCGATTTTTCGATTCTTGGAGAATTTTAAAGATTTTTATATACAGGCATTGATGATCGGTATTTTATATAATTTATCAAAACAAAACAAATTACATAATATAAAGTGAAAATTTAATAAATTACATGATAACATATATAGTAAAAATTTAATATTCGCTTTATGTTTTCCTTTATTATCATACATGTATAATCGTTATATTATATCTCTGTATTTATATTTTAATTCAATAAATATCATGATGCCTCCTGCGTATAGTGATGACTTGAAATGGCGTATAGTTTTTTTATATTATGATAATTATTCAATATTGCAAATTACGAATCTTCTTTATATTAGTAAAGGCGAACAATTTTTAATTCAAAAGAACCTAATAATTTAGTGGCATATTCGGTTAGTTCATCCAAAGTAACGGATGCAAATGATGCTAATTGGATAACTTTGATTCAACACACCATTCTTTGAAGATTGTTAGAAAATATTCGCTACTTAAAAAATTGAAGTCGCGAAATAGACACTGACAAGCCTAATGAAAATCTCGCTTACAAACTCAATAAAGAGATAATGGAAAAAGTCTCTGGGTTTGGTAAAGAAAGTGTTACGATTATATAAAAAATGGGGAATCCATGGAAACAAATACCTGGACAACATAATTTTTAATCAAAGTGACAAGTATATTACTGTATTAGTTATGTAATCACTGATCAAATAATTATAAAATTTTTTACGGATTTTTAATGATTCTTAAATTTAGATTCCCTATTTAGAATCTCAAAGATTCTCCGCATAATCATCATGAAAATCATGGGGTCACACCCTTCTGCAAACCGCCATAAACTTTAAGAATTTTAAATGGATTATAGACAGGATTTATTAAAGGTACACTTAGAGTTGATCAGCATATATATGGGTGCCGAAGCTTTAAAGTGACTAAATTCATCCGATATTTGACTAAAGTTGAATAGACGAGATCAATGATACACAATAATTCTATTATGAATATGGAGATTTAAGCATGAATAATTATTCCTAAAATGAATACCGGTAGACTTTATCATAACAAATTCAAGAAAATTTATTGATACCATATCAAAATATCAAATTTGTAACAAAATAATTTAATTTAACATAATTATTGCTACCTGCTACAATAATTCTATGGACGTTAAGTTTTATTTTTAAAATAAACATGAGAGTAGACTATATAAACCATTTTCAAATTCATGATACATTTGATTGACTTTTTTTAGCCATTTTGTTCGCTGAAAACAGTTTGTTATATTAGATAAACAAACAACAAAAGTCATAAATGGCAAATTAAAGTTTCATAATTTTAAGGGTATTGTTTAATAAAGAGGGTTGTTTAGTAAACAAAGTCGTTTACGGATGTTAATAAAGTGTATTGGGTTATTTAAGGGCGTAATTAAAAAATAACTTTGTAGTTTGAAGTTTTTTATAATATATATATTAGATAATATATTGTTTTCTACTTATTGTAAATACCACTTTTTTTTTAAACGCTACATATTATTTAACTGTTTTATAACTATAATTATATATTATAAAATTTTTCGCATGTATTTGCTAATTTATATAGTTAAACTTTCTTATATGTACTTTTTTTTTATAATTTAGTAGAAAAAAAATTCTTAAAAGCTACGAAAATAAATTAATATTGTTGTTAAAGACACCACAAATATATTTCTACCTTTCTTACAGACATTTAATATAAAATAACTAACTCTAATTTAATGTTGAATTAGATTAATTGCTCTGAACTCTATACAGTATCTGTTGAATTATTTATAAAAATTTATGTTCTATTTTCTATCACAAAGTATTTCTGAATTTCAAATTTCTTACTTATTTTATTTTTTAAAAGCCACTTTTTTTTTTGAACGATGCAACAAAAACGATTCCAACAACAATACCGATTCTAATGAACAAAATACAATAATAATAAATAGATTATTAGGTCCTAAATAATGAACATATAAAAAGAAAGAAATTAATTATGATGATTGCACCTTTTATTTTAAATATACATAAAAGTAATTCAATTAATATTAAATTTATATCTTATTCATATAAATCATAAGTTTCTTATGGGCTTTTAATGCCTCTATGTCATTTTGGCAAACTTCTAATGAATTAGTTAAGTCGGCAAGTGCTTCGTTATATTTCAATAAGTTTCTCATCGATACACTAAAGCAAACACATAATTTGGCAAAATTTCAAATGATTTAGTCAACTCCTTAAGTGCATCTTCATATCTGCCCATCACAACATAAGTTCTTCCTCGACTTACTAATACCCATGCATAATTTAACTCAAATTCTAAAAATTTATTTAATTCTTTAAATTTACATATGCTTCATTATACCTGCACATAGAACGATAAGTTATTCCTCGAAGTCCTAATATAAATAACATATCTATATAAGCTTTTGCTTCACTAGCTAAATATGCATTAGTTAATTCTGCAAAGTGCTTCTTTATACCGTTCCATTATGTGATAATTTTCTGCTCGATTCAAAAAAGCAGTTAGATTTTGTACTATTTTAGTATAATCTGCGAGTGCTTCTTCATGCATGCCCATATAATAATATGCCGTTCCTCGACCATAACTTAAATACATCATTTTGGTCAATTTGCATTAAACAATTTAATTTATTTAAAGTCTGCAAGTGCTTCATTGTCTCTGCCTATCAGGCGATAAGTCATTCCTCTAGTCGCTAGTGCATGTATATCATATGGGTCAGCTTCTAATACCCTAGATGAATCTGTAAACGCTTCTTTATATTTCCCCATTATGTGATAAATTTCTCCTTGACATATCAAAAATTCAGTATAGTTTGGATTAATTTCAAATCTGAGAGTGCATTCTTATATTGGCCGATACCAAAAAAGTAATCCTCGAACCCAAAGCATTTCTAGTTTAAATTTCTAATTCATTGTTCAATTCATTTAATTATTGATCCGGATAACTATTTTTATATTAGAATTTGGGCAAAATTACTATGATTTTCATTATATACTGGAATCTGGCGTAGGTCCAATGATAAGTGATTTTTTTATTAAGTTAACAGCTCAATCCAATTAATTAAAAGTTGTAGAGCTCACTGAGACGCATCTAATGGTGGTAAGATCATTCAAATAAGCCTAGTATACGCTGAGATATCACTAAAAAACGATTGGCCGACTATATAAAATTCTATGTAAACAAACTAGAAATTTTATATAGTTGGCTCATCGTTTTTTAGCAATATCTCAGCGTACACTGTGCCGATTTTAATGATCTAACCACCATTAGATGCGTCTCAATGATCTCTATAACTTTCAATTAATTGACTTGATCTGTTAACTTAATAAAAAAATTACTAAAACGATTGACCGACTATATAAAATTCTATGTAAACAAACTAGAAATTTTATATAGTTGGCCAATCGTTTTTTAGCAATATCTCAGCGTACACTGGGCCAATTTTAATGTCTAACCACCATTAGATGCGTCTCGATGATCTCTATAACTTTCAATTAATTGACTTGATCTGTTAACTTAATAAAAAATTACTTATCATTGGACCTACGTCAGATTCCAGCATATAATAAAAATTTATACTATTGTCCCAATATGGTAATAGTGCCGATCTTATCCAGATCATCAATTAAATCTGAAAGTGCTTCTTCATATTTACCCTCATAAAAAAAGTTTCTCCTTGAATATATAATATGGTCCTCATATTCAA
Source organism: Gigaspora rosea (assembly GCA_003550325.1). Taxonomy (NCBI): domain Eukaryota; kingdom Fungi; phylum Glomeromycota; class Glomeromycetes; order Diversisporales; family Gigasporaceae; genus Gigaspora; species Gigaspora rosea. Next base: position 42,775 of record QKWP01002559.1, on the reverse strand, counting down.
CATAGGATCCAATTTAGATTCATTATCTCATCTAATTTTTAATGCTTTATTTAAATATTCAAATGCTTCATCATATCTTTTTATTTTAAAATAATATTTTCCTGGTTTTCTAAGTTCATATTTATTATTAAGTTCCATTTCATTTTCATTATAATCAGTGATATAGTTAATAATTGATTAGACCGTGAAGCCATGACGTCAATGAAGGACAAACTTTTTTAAAAATACTGTTGCAAGAAATTTAGAAATATCGGATTAAAGAAAGACAATTTTGAAGAGTATTTTTCATAACTATTAAGTCTTCATCAGACCATTATTTGGGGTTAGGAATTAAAGACGCAATTCCCATCTAATAACATAATCCCAAATTAATACTTCATCTATTTGTAAATTATCAAGCTTTAAAATAGAAACTAGAGCATTTTCAGAAAGACTAATAAATTCATCAGAATCAAAAATGTTATTTGGATATTTCGCAATGATACTAGTACAAATGTGTTGTAAATCATTGAAATTATTATCTTCAAAGCTAACTTTAATATACGAGAAAAATTTAAACGTAACCATGAAGCATTATTTTCAGTTAAAAATAATTAAATATGCTTAACTAATTCCCCGAGACTGAATTCATTAGAAGCGATTAAAAGGTTAAAGATAACAGAAGCGTCAACCTTTCAAATGAAATAGTACCATCGTAGATATATCTGCATTTTGAATTTTAAATTTTGCAATTATGTTTAAAGTTATTTTATTTTTGCTATACCTTCATTACTTACTTAATTATGATATCAAACGTTTCAATTAAAATATTTGTCTTTTAATTTTTTCGCACTATTTTCATAAGCGACATCTCTCAATTTACCTTTAGAGTACAAGCACCAAGAGTTCAAGATGACAGATGCGCTTTAACACTTTGTTGTTCAGTGCTTGACCAACTTCAATAATGACATTATATTCGTTTTAATTTAAAAGAAGGTTACTTAAATTGCTTGAAATCTTTTCAAAGAACTTGGTTGCCATTTTAGAATTAAACGTTTGCAAAAAAATAGATGTCAAAATTGAACAATTGTCACAATTGGGATCTAAAAAAAAAATTAAGAAATTGAAAAAAATGGGACGGCGAGTAAAAAATCAACTTTGCGGGGTCTAATAAATCTTATCTTTTCTTTCTTCTTAGTTAGGGCGGTGCGGTCCAATATTCGATTTCAATCGTGATGGTTCTTCATGATGATTGCGTGATCGAAGTAGCGGTATAAAGTATTGCGATTGGAGATAATTTCCGATTGTTCATAATGTCACATGGTCATGAGGTTCAATTTATTATCACGGGAATTTGATCAGGTGCAACAATCAGGTAATTAGTAATTAATCAATATAAGGTTTTTGAACAAAAGGGTCTTTCTTATTAATGCGGACTCTTCTTTTATGGACTTTTACTATCAAGCGAAGTCAAGTATAGCAAAGTTTGTAAGAATAAAGTAGCATAACAAAGAACAACTACAACTTATGTTAAAAGGGCAAGGAGAATGTAACGACTTTAGGCAGCATAATTTTTATTATATGAAGACAAAGTAAATTTGATAAATAGCTTACTACAAATGGAATTTTCGATTAGGTGGATAATTACTTAGATCCAGTGTTTGGTATTTGGACTATTGTAACGGTTGATTGGGAGAGCAGGTAAAACAATATAGACAATAGTGCCAATTTACGATCCAACCGTGTATAGTGAGAGAGATATAAAGATAAGAATATATATAGATCACCGGATATGGTTAAAAGCAAAGGGACAATACGTGGAGTCTAATAGTTGATCTATCACTAAATCACCACATAATAAAAAGATGCTAACGCTGGTAATGCTAATATGGGTGATATCAATAAATTGATATCAATAAGAACAATAATAAAATATGATGTAGATGGAAGGTGGGATCAAAATGTGTATCACAGGATTTATGATAGGCTGATATTGGGTCGGATATCGATCAGGTGATCTCTAAAGGGAGTCGAGGTAGGCAAGTTGAAGAATTTCCTGCAGATGCAGGAGTTTATTTGAAGGATAAAGGGAGTTCTATATCAACTAAAAAAGGTAGTAGAATCTAAAAGAGACAACATTGATCAGATAAATATGTTGACCAAAAGACTTTACTAGACCAATCAGTAGGCCGATATGAGTTACGTGTATAATTTCAAAGAATTAACCAAAACGGGTTTATATTGAATTTGAGTCTGATTCAAGGTTACAAGTCAATTCAGCATAACAAATTGAGTTACGAAAAGGGTTATTAAAGTTACAAGTCAAATTCAAAGATAAGTATAATTTCGTTATTTAGCAGTGTTGGCAAAATATAGACATGGACAATATGGACCATTGGACATGGACATTTATGGACTATGTCCATATTGTCCATATTATTTTATTGGACATAAGACACTTAGTCCAAATAAAACGAATAGGCTACAGCTCCAAAATACTCCGAATATAAAACAAAATTGAGGCTAAAATTTGGTGAAAGTCCGGAATATTCCGAAAATTTCAATATAGAAAAGATATGGACATGGACACAATTTGGATTAGTCCATGTCCATATTTGCCCATGTCCAAATAAAATTTTTATTGGACATAGTCCAAATGCCAACACTGTTATTTAGAGGAAAATATGATTTATTTAATAACAATGAGGAAATTCTTTATTAACATCAATAGGACTTAATGACTTCTCTTGGCCCTTGAACTTGAGGCCTTTATATACATTTTGAATTCTATCTGTGTTTATATGGCTTGGACTATACTATCTCTATAAATTGCTATATTTACACGATACTAGCTACATTTACTTAATTACGAATTGGCTTTCATTATTGGGGCTATGCGTGTTTTTGTAATTTCATATTTGTCATACAACCTTATCTACGCTTACACAGTGGGTTTTTTCAGCCTATATTGGCTCAAATAACTACATACACATAGCTACCCTTATATTTGAATGTGACCAAAATGATATTCACATGATTAAGCCACCAATTATTACCATTTTATAGGGACGTCTAAAGCGGAGAAACTCATATTTAATAATTTTTTCAATTAACTTTAGGGTTAGGGTCATTATATATTAAGGTTAGATTGGGTTTTAGGTATATATATATAAGCAAAATTGCCTTCCCGGCATTTTTAATTAACACATCAAGGTAGGTTTAGACTGCCATTTCTTTTTTTTCATTTTTGCTTTGCTGAAGATCATCCAAATTCTATAATTTGATTTGCGATTGATCACATGATTTGTCTCCACTTTAGACGACCCCATTTTAGTATAAGGTATAAAATGTATGAGAAAATTATTATAATTTTACCAAATTAGGATGATTACGTTTTTCTATGAACTTGTAGAGAATGTACTATGCAAATAAAATTTATTTACAAAAAAAAATAAGAATTTTAATTTGTTACACTATGCCCAATAAAATTTTATTTGGACATGTGCATATGGACATATAAAATTTTATATTTCAAATTTGTCCAATAAGTTTTTATATGTCTTAATTCATCTTATGAGATATACTTTTGTTTACTATCTTAATTTATTGAATTTAGTTTTTAAAAAATCTATTTTCTATATAATTAGTTTTAAAAACATTTTTTTTCTCTGATTTATTTAACTAAACAATATATATTATCAAAGTAATTAGAATAATTAAATATAAATTTGATCATATGTAATAATTATGATTTTAAGCTTTTAAATACAATAAAATTTAAATTAACTTTATAAAAAAATTTGATTAATTAAATATTTAATCATGTAAATTACAATTTTATTTTTATTGCTCAAATAATTTAAAAACAAAAAGCCAACTATAATATATATCTTTATTTAATATTGAAAAAAATATTTAACTTGAAATAAAATTTATATGCCACTAAACATTAATTCAAACTTTGCAACGAATTTGCTTTCATTAAATTCCTTATAATTAAATTCTTTATAATCCAATTCTGCATGATCTAATTCTTTTTTATTTAATTTCTTATATGAATTTTTATCTTTTTTGACTAACTCAAAATTATTTAATACTAACAGATTTTTTATTTAGTCAACTATTAAGACATTTAGTCATATAATTTCTATTTAATCAAATATTTAGACATTTAGTCAAATTTAGAATTTTGATATTTTGACAAAAATAATACTTTGTCAAAATATATTTAAATACCAAAGTGTCTAAATTATTGACTAAATTGCATATTTTAGCTAACAATACTATAATTCACACAATTGCCAACACCTTTTAGAACTAACACTTCTATTTAAATTTCAAAAGTTATAATTCACCTAGAGTGAACTTAGGCTGCTTATATCCTTTAAATTATATATTATGAAATTATTTGAATTCTAAATATTTTTATTATTTTAACAATTCTTCATCGGGTGAATTTTTGGGGTTTAGATCTGTGCAGATTTTTTAAAAAAAACAATAATTAAAAATTTGCGAAGATCTGTGACCCCACAACTATACTTAAAGAAATTTTTTATATAAATTCTGCAAAGATTTTATAAAATGCATAATTCTGTGCAGACCAGGGGTGTAATAGCCAAAAGCGAATAAAAATAAATTACTATATACTCGCCTAAATATTAAATGCTAGCTAATTTTCATATATTAAAAAAATATATTCAGATATCATATATTTTAATAATGTAATTTATTACAAAATACATATTATTGATCAATTATAAATTTTACAAAAATAATAAAAAATAATATATTTTTATTAAAAAAATATATATATATAATATATTTTTATTAAAAAAAAAACTACAAAACATATTACAAGAAACATCACAAAAACGCTTTAGAAACACCACAAATACTACATAAACACCATAAAGACATCACTGCACAAATGCCATAAAGATACCACTACACCAACCACGAACATTAGACATAGTGTGACTCTCAAATTCAGCAAATTCAGCACCAACGACGAGCATATCCGGTAATGTAAGATGCAATAGCCACCTACCTTGAGCCTAAAAAGAATTAGTATAACACGATCACGATTAGAGATGGGCAAAATGGCATTTTTCTGTATATGCATGCGCATGGTATGCTGCATGCATGCACGCATGCATGCATGCTATACACAATACAGTTTAAAATATATACAATATTTAATAGTAAGTAACTTTGATTCACTGGTCCGTTTTTGATAATTTTACTGTCAAAATGAACGTCTCAATAAGATGATTTTAGTAAGTCCAAAATTATTAAAACCCATCATGGTTCTCGAGATCATTACGATTCTTTATTTTCATAATATTATAAAATGATGCCTGGCATGCTAATGTACCATAATGAAATTTGATCGATTATGTTTAAATGATTTTATAACGGTTTCAAGATGATATATTATGAACTACAAATAAATTTATCAGCGATTGTGTGGTTGTTTTTATTTTTGTTTAATGTATATCGATACATCAAATCAAGAATATTGAACGTACGTACGTACATAATTAATTTGCTCTATTCAATTTTTGAAAGAATTAACAAATTTACTATACATACTATAACCATTCGTATAAGTATTAGCATCTATACAAATGGGTTAAGCTTGTATCAAAATGTATAATCTATCATTACGTTTTTGTTTACCTTAATAAACTCAAAGATCAGTATAATCAAATTATTAAATTTGATCAGATCTTAACAGTATGACGCAAAAATACCTCTATTTTAATTCTGGTCATCTGTACCATTTTTTTTTTTTGTATGGAGAATTGTAGCAGATCAATATGGTACCGGTATGGCCCAGATTTTAAGATAAGATTGTATAGATAACCAAGTGGTGTGTAAAATACCTTATTTCGTACCATATAATTCTGTTATATTATTATCAATCGATTAGAGATTTTATTGTAATCTGATGAAAAAACATATGGGAATAGGCTCGCTATCATTGCAGGCTCTAACCCTTAAAGGTACATTACATTTATAAATATTCTACTAGTATCCACATACTGACTAAACCAAAACAATACCCTATAGTGTTCCACATATAATGCCCAACGATCTGTAACACTAACCCAACCTGACTATCCAAAATAGAACAAACTTTACAAGGTACCGGAGAAAAGCACCTATATAGCTAAAAACGAGGATTGGGCTGTAGCATGAAATGTACTTCTGGTATGATGCTACAATTTCTGAGGTCTTTGTACTGCTAATGCAGCTGCAGAGCCTAAACATCGACTAACGAAGGTCCTTGCACTGCTACTTAGCCGCGGAGCCTAAACACTGACTACCAAAGGTCCTTGCACTATTGTCAGCCGTGGAGCCTTATTTCTGCTAAGGATAATGAGTGGGACGATAGAGCCAGCCTCTTCAAGGTGAGTGATAGTGAAACAAAGATAACCTTTTCTCTTACTGGACAGCTGTCCCTTATATTTTCTTACCCACTCCTTAACCATTCATATGCTAGAACTTTTTTCATACCACTAGGCCTGAAAATCACATTCACGAAAGCTTATATCAATTATCATATGCAATCCTAATACTAATGCTCGAAAACCCTACTTCTAACCTGTCCATCACAAACAAAAAATCAGATTTACCCAAAATAGGAAACCAATCAAATTGCTGCGGATCTACAATAAAATAATCTGATCTCACAATAATAAATGCTCTGTCACTTCGTTAATGAGCTTATTAGTATTATTATTGCATATAATATAAAACAGATTAGTATGAATGATCAGTATGTTATAGGGGTGTAAAATACCTATTTTAAAATCCTACTATACTGTTTTGGTTTTATATTATTAATGTTTGGTTTTTTAGAATTGGTATTTTGCACTAATACTAGACTGATCAGCTCACCCATACCATACTGATATTCTGTAATTCAGAAAAAACCTACTTAATCAAATATTAGAAAGATTTTATAATATTTGGATTTTAATTAATTTTGTATGGGCATATTAGTATAAAATTGCTTAGACCATACGCATAGTGCCCATATTAGGTATATCATACTGATCTATTGTATAGTATGGGAATTACAGCAAATCAATATGGTACAGGTAATGGCACAAATTTTAGGATAAAATTATATAGATAACCAAGTGGAGTGTAAAATACTCTTATTCCATACTATATAATTCTGTTACAGTGTTATTGTTACATATTATTAAAATAGACAGTCAGTATGTTATAAGGGTGTAAAATACCTATTTAAAATCCCTATCATACTGTTTTGGTTTTATATTATTAAGGTTGTTTTTAGAATTGGTATTTTTACACTAATACCAGACCATTCAGCTCACCTATACCATACTGATATTTTGTAATTCTGAAAAAAATCTACTTAATCAAACGTTAGAAAGATTTTATAATATTTGGATTTTAACTAATTTTGTATGGGCATATTAGTATAAAATTGCTTAGACCATGCGCATGCACGTATGCATGTGTGCATGTATTCATGCGCATGGTGCCCATCTCTAATCACGATACTGAAAGTAAAAAAAAATGAATCCATAACTGTACGCTCCAAAAATGGGCAACACCAATGGCAGAAAAACTTAAGGCAACACTCTAGTACGAAAGAACATGAACAATAGCAACAAAATACTCGATACCAGTGACGAAAGTCTTCCAGATACCTGTATGAGTAATGAAAGAATGCCGGAAAGGACAACACTGATGACGAATAAACTCCAAATTGGACATGATGACACCAACGACGAAGAAAAGCACCAATATAGTTAGTGACACCAACTATGAAAAAACACCGACATGAACGATAATAACGACAAAGCAAAGAAAAAACTAAAAAATATTGATTATAAAAGAGTATTGGTAAAAAAAATCAAAAATACAGTAAAAAAAATCGTTTTATAATTATCTTGTATAACCGGTAATAATCGTTGTATAATATCTGCTATTTTAAATAAAAAACCCCGTAAAAAAATATTAAAAAAAAATTAAAAAAATATTAAATAAAAAAAATAAATTATTAAATTATAAGAAAAAATAAATATATATAAATTAATAAAAAAAAAATAAATAAATAAATTATTTAAAAATTGTTGGTTTGTAACTATAGCTAATGATTTTTTTTTGGCTTATACATAAGCCAATGCGGCTGGTTGCATCTGGGCGCAAAATTTATTTTGTAGCTGGATGAGGTCGAAGTCTGGGGATTGTAAATGTATTAAAAAGGAATTTTTAGTAATAATAAATCTATTAGATTTCGGCAAGACTGCCAAAGTCTTAAAAAAAAAATTATTTAAAAATAAATTAAAAAATTAAAAAAAAGGTGTTTCTAGGCATCTCCCGCGGGAGATGTATCTCCTGCGAAATTGACCAATAAAAATCATTCTACGTGATGAATGACGCCAAATTAGCGAATAGTTAATTGCCGTTGGTGTAATATAACACGATCAGACAAATTTCAAAACAAACGTTCGCCTTTTCAAAAATCATTTATTTCTTGAACATTTACATAAGAAACTATCTTTCGAGCCTAACAAAAAAATTTTCCTTGACCAATTTTACTATATACATCACTAACACTAACCCTTATACAAACCCTAACCCTACCTTAAACGAATTTGGTTGTGGGAGATATATAGCTTATATATATCCTGCGAGAGATGCCTATAATTTCCCTAAAAAAAAATGTTAAAATTAAAAAAAAAATAAATAAAAATAAATTAATAATAAAAAAAAATGACTGAAAAAATAAAAAAAATAAAGTTAATAAAATAAAAAATCAGAAAAAAACTAAATAAAATAAAAAAAAAATAAAAAAATTAAAAAATGTTATTAATAAAAAATTTAAATATAAAAATAAAACAATTAAAAATAAATAAAAAATAAATTAAAATAAATAAAAATAAGCAATTAAAATTTTAAAAAAAAAAATTAAAAAAATAAATAATAATAAAAAAAATTTTAAAAAAGAATCAAGAAAAAAATGATAAAAAAATTAAAAAAATAAAAAAAATTTAAAAAATTAAAAAAAAATTAAAAAAAACAATAAAAAAATTAAAAAAAAAACAATAAAAAAATTAAAAAAAAAATTTAAAAAATAAAAAATAATAAGAAAAAACGTAATAATAATAAAAAAAAAATACAGAAAAAATATCAAAAAATAAAATAAAAATAAAAAAAAATATGGAATAAAGAAAAAAAATAACAAAAAATAAAAATAAAAATAAAAAAAAAATACATAATTTCATTTTATTTGAATTACTGGATCAAAAGTTATTGGCCAAATACTATTGGTCATATCTTTTTTTATAAAATTACTATATAACCAATAGTTTTTGTGAATATTTTGTGATTTAGTAATCCAAATGACATGATTTTGGTATCATTGAATTTGTCTTACTAAAATGAATTGAATGGTATCTAAATCATCTAAATCCAGGATCACTGTATTACAAGATATTCAAGTTTTTGTAAAATTTTATATATAAACATACAGATTTTGAAAAATTTTTTATATAGTCGAGAGGGATCAAGCGCTATTATGCAGGGGTACATAAGTTATTTATGGATGCCCCTTAACTAAAAATACTGACTTTGCCACTAAAATGTGATCTTTGAATAACAGGTTTCTTTTTTTCATTAGGTCTATATGTTTTTTGATTTTAGTTGTAATTTCTTTTTATAGTTTTTGTTTTCTTTATCAATTTCAAACCCCAAAAGTCTAATTAATCCATTTTTCTTTATCTTGGCAAAGCCTTTTTCTTCTGAAAGATTAGTGTTTAGTACACTATTATTCAATAGTACCAATTTAGATTTCTTCTTATTTATTAGTGCATTAGCTATCACCTTTGTATCTTAGCAAACTCATAAGAACAGACCAGTTCTATAACAAACTGATTCCTATTGTCAAGTTATTAATATATACAGAAAGCTTAAATTTTAGCCCATTCATAGGCACCTCTAACAATTTTTTTCAGTTTCTTTAGAAGTAGTTCAAAAACCAATATATACAGGAGTGGTGATAGGGAATTATTCTGTCTTACTTATCTCTTTATCTTAAATAGAGCTGATAGCAAGCAGGTATCATATATATGAACTATTAGATTTATAAACAAGTTCTCTAATAATAGATATTTTTAAATAGTTTGTTTATAATAATAAAGTGGTACAATATTTTTTGCTTTAAAAAATTAATTTTATATTTAATTAAATTTTTGTAGAATACTATATAATTTTTTAGATTATACAAAGAATTAATTGGTCAAATTATATATAAATTATATGATACCATATAAATTAGTTATACTAAGTTGATCTACAATTAATTTTATATAAAATTAAAAATTTGTACACTCTATCCTTAAATAATTATAAACAATTTATAGTAATACAAATTTCTTCTAATCTTAGGATCCTGTAATTGGATTTTAAAAATTTTGGACTTGTTAGAATCATCTTATTAAAAGGATCATTGTTAGTTAAATCATTAAAATTGGCCAGATAAACCAAAATTTATTAACAATTAAATATTAATTTTTAATTGTTAATAACCTTTGTTTTACTGGGCCGATTTTGATGATTTAATTACCAAAATGATTCTTTTAATAAGAGAATTTTATCAAGCCCATAATCTTTTACAGAATCCTAAGATTAGAATAAATTTGTATTACTATAAAAGTTCTATAATTTATTAAATAATTATAAACTATTTATAGTAATACAAATTTATTCTGATCTTAAGATTCTGTAATTTGACTTTAAAGATTTTGGTTTTGCTAAAATTCTCTTATTAAGAGAATTTTTTTGGTAGTTACAGTCAGACCTCCCTCTATAAATGCAACCTCTATAAATACAATATTTCTATAAATGCATGGTCTTGTTGAGTTCTTGCTATATATGTACTTATAGATTTTTACTCTTCTAAATGCAATACTTCTCTTAATGCACAATTTTTTGCTGTTCTACATAGTCACTTATGAAGGGTTAACTGTAATTTATTTAAAATGATCAGTAGATCAAAAGAATCAACAATTAAAAAAATTAATTTTTAATTGGTAATAACTTTTGATTTACTGTACCAATTTTGATGAATTAATTACCAAAATAATCCTCTTAATGAGAGGATTCTAGCAGGTGCAAAATCGTAAAACCTAATCACAGGATGCTAAGATTGAAATAAATTTGTATTACTATAAATAGTTTATAATTATTTAATAAATTATAAAACTTTCATAGTAATACAAATCTATTCTTATCATAGAATTTTGTAATTGGATTTTTATAATTTGGGCTTGCTAGAATCCTTTTATTAAAAGAATAATTTGGTAGTTAAATCATTAAATTTAATCTAGTAGATTAAAAGTTATTAATTATTAATTCGTAATCTGTATACCAAACAGGAGCTGTTAGGGTTCCGAAGTTCAGTTCAGTTCAATAGAGGTTCAGTTTCAGGTTCAATAAACCTGAACCTGAACCTGAACCTGCTCTAAAAGTTCAATACTGAACTGAACCTGAACTTAAAATTATTGAACATGAACCTGAACCTGAACTTAAAAAAAGTTCAGTTCAGGTTCAGTTCAAGGTTCATGAACATGTTCAGGTTCATAATATATGCACATGTTT
>QKWP01002559.1:0-30148 GCA_003550325.1 Gigaspora rosea | reverse complement strand
TAAGGAAAATAAAATAAAACATACCGATATGATGTATTTTTGGTGCTAAACAAGTTTACTTATATCAAGAAGCTATGATCAATTAGTAAAAATTTAGAGAATCATAGAAATTTGTATAATTTTATTAATAAAATTATACAAAATGCTATGATTCTCTAAATTTTACTAATTTATTTATACTTCTTACTCTAAGTAATCTTGTTCAGTATCAAAAAATACATATATTTTTATTCAGATTCAAACTAGTTTGCAAAATTTGAACTAGCCCGACCAAACTTATGATTAAGTTTGAGTTTATTATAAAGTTTTAATAATAAATTTAGAATTTGAGTCTGGTCTGGACCAGACCAAACCCGGACCCAAACCTAGAATTACTAGTTCATATGAACACCAGACTGAACCTGAACATGTTCATGAACTTATGAACTGAACCTGAACTGAACCTGAACCAGCTATAAAAGTTCAATACTGAACCTGAACCTGAACCTGAACTTGACCTAAGTTCAGTTCAGTTCAGGTTCATAGGAACACTAGGAGCTGTATATGTTATGTATCACTTTACAATTCATATCAAGTTTAAAATGACACATGTCAATTTAAATTGCAATTTAACATATATTAAATAATAATTAGTATTTTCATTTCAGCTCTGACCCTTCCGACCCAGTTATGTACAACATAATACAAACAGAGATCACATGACTTTTGGATTCTTGCACTTTGACCAATAGTTAGATTATACAAAATCCCAGGCACATAATCCATACAAAAAATAATTGCTAATCAAAATTTGAACCTAAAGTAGGTTCAAATTAAACTACAAAATAAGCTACCCACAATTGACAATAGTCGCTACATAGTAAAGTCCAAATTCTACTATGCAAATCAGTTAACATTGCCTAAGTAAACTTATCTAGAAAATCAAAATACACATACAATAAAATTTTTAGCAATATTGGAGAAATTTTATTATTTGACTTTTAACTTTTATATTCAATAAAAAAATTAAATTTTTTTTTAAAAAATACATTCAACAAATATAAAGTTAAAGTCAAATAATAAAACCTTCTCCAATTTTACTAAAAATTTACATATATATTTTGATTTTTCAAATAAGTTTATTTAAGTAATTTTAATCGATTTGTATAGTATAATTTGAACTTTACTATGTAGCAACTACTTGCAATTGTTAAAAAACCTTTTTGGTTTTTTAGTATTTGTAAGTAGTTACTATATAGTAAAGTTCAAATTTTACTATACAATAGATAAAATTGCTTATGTAAACTTTTTTAAAAGCACAAAATACATATGCAATAAAATTTTTAGCAAGATTGAAAAATATTTTATTATTTGACTTTTAACTTTTATGTCTGTTGAATATATTTTTTTAAAAAAAATTTAAATTTTTTCATTAAAGGTAAAAGTTAAAAGTCAAATAATAAAATATTCTTCAATCTTGCTAAAAATTTTACTGTATATGTATTTTGATCTTCCAGATAAGTTTACTTAGATAATATTAATCGATTTGCATAGTAGAATTTGTACTGTACTATGTAGCAACTACTTGTGATTATTGACATCAGCAAAAATATATATGTGTAAACTTGCACAAGTTTTTACAGTATGTAAGAAAATCGTAAACTTACATAATATTTAGTGTAAAATTTGCATAAGTTTTACGATGTATAAGAAAATTGTAAAGTTATATAAAAATTTTCCGTAAGTTTACTATTTTCTTATGGTGTATAAGAAAATTGATGTAAATTTACAATTTTTTTTATAGTATGTAAGAAAATTGTAAACTTATATAAAATTTTTATATAAATTTACGATTTTCTTATAGTGCATAAAAAAAATAAAAAAATTACATTTTACACTAATTTTCGAATTATTTCGAAATAAATCAATGTTTAACTAATATTTTCAAATTATTTCAAATTATTTCGAAATATTTGATCAAATGAGTAAAAAAAAAATGTTCAAAATTTCTTAAGCCCATTTGATTTGTAAGCTACCATAGATCATAAAAATATATTCCACAAAGTATGCGAAAAAACTTAAAAAACCCCCGTTTTGAGCAATTTTTACTCTCTGTTCCTTTTACTCTCCTCTTCTTTTTTTCTTCTCTCTTTTTTTTTCTTTTTTCTCTTTCTTTTTTTCTCTTTTTTTTTTCTTTTTAATATTTCGAATACTTTCGAAATATTTTGGAATCAGTAGATCAGTAACTTGGATCATGTCAAGGACATGTTTAACTAATATTTTTGAAATAGTTCGATGATTTTTGATAATTGTACTACAAGATCAGATTAGTCTTTGTTTATTTTTTTTTTTTTATTTTTTTATTTTTTTTTTATTTTTTATTTTTTTTTTATTTTTTAATTTTTTTTTATTTTTTAATTTTTAAATTTTTTTATTTTATTTCTATACTTTACCACTAGTACTTTGCAAGAAATCCAACAACTTTTTGGCACTTTGCGCAAGCCAACTCAGCCTTTCATCACTTTGTAAGAACACACTCAGCAATTTCTAAATTTCAAGAACACAAGTTTTTGCAAGTTTTTGCAAGGTTTCATTTCATTTATTTTTTCGTTTCATGTTTTTTGGTTTTGTTTTTTTTGTTTTATTTTTATTAATTTATTTTATTTTAGCACTTTGCGAAAACTTTCGATGATTTCTGAATTGCAAGATCACAAACTCTTACTTCAAGAAAATAGAGATTTGGAGCTTCGTTTATTTTTTTACTTAGTTTGCTTACATTTTTGTTTTGGTTTGTTTTCTTTTTTTTTACTTAATTTTTAATTTTATTTTGTTTTATTTATCCCTTACTTCTTTCAAAACTTTGCAAGAAATCGACTTGACTTTTCTGACACTTTACAAGAACACCAATTCTAACATTTCTGGTACTTTGCAAAAAGTCACGAATATAAGCAAATATAATCGAATATAAGTGAATATGAGTAAATATAAACAAATATAATAGTTTATTTTTTTTTGTTTTGTTTTTTTGTTATTTTTTCAGGTTTGTTTTTTGTTTTTAGTTTGTTTTTTTTTTATCAGCACTTTTTAAGAAATTGCGAATATAAACGAATATAAGCAAATATAATAGTTAAACAAAGAAGAAAAGAAATAATAGCTACTACAGAGTAAGAAAAATAAGTGTTTAGAGCTATTATTATACAATGAAGTGTGAAAGTAGTTTAAAATATTACTATTTTTTCATTTTTGTTTTTTTGGTTTTATTTTTTTGTCATTTTTTTTTATTTTAGGAAATAGCGAATATGAGCGAATATTAGCAAATATAAGCAAATATTATAGTTAAAACAAAGAAGAAAAGAAATAATAGCAAACTGCAGAGTGAGAAAAATAAACATTTAGAGCTAGCATTATATAACAAAGTGCAAAAGGTTTCAAAATATTACTTTTTTTTTGTTTTTGCTTTTTTTCATTATTAGTTTTTTTTTGTTTTTATTTTTATTGTCATTTTTTTCATTTTTTGGTAAAAAATGTATAATAATATATAATAAAAAATAGGGGTCGTCTAAAGCCATGTCCATCACATGATATAGAGCTAATAGGATTGTTTATTTTAATCAACACAGATCAGCCCGAAGAGACAAAAACATAGAAAAAAAAGCAAAAGTCGCAAAAATACAAGAAACAACAGTCTAAACCCATCTTGGTGCATTAATAAAAAATGTCGGGAGGACAATTTTACTATAAAACAAGCCCTAACCCTAACCCAAATTAACCTTTACTCTAATTTTAATTAAAAAACCAAAAACACGTGACTGGACACAGCTTTAGACGTCCCCCAAAATATATAATATTGATTAAAAATATATTTATAAATTAAAATATAATGTATAATAATAATAATAAATAAATAAATATAAAATTTTATATTAAATTGCGAAACCTTGTGAAAATATGCAAAAACATACAAAAACATGCAAAAATCTGTAAAAAGTTTAAAAAATTTGCAAAAAGTATGATTATGTGAATTTTATTATTAATTGATTATTAATTGATTGTAATATTATAATATTTCATTGATTTACACCAGTTTTTGCAAGTTTTCAATGTTTGTTGTTCATAATATTTTTGCTATATTTCGAATTTACTATGCTGTAAAAGTTCGTAATTATTACGTCTTCGTAATACTCCAAAGTTACTATAGCATAAACTTTCGTAATTATTACCTCTACGCAATACTCTGAACTAATCATAAGTTTTTCGCAAGTTTACTCCTGCATAAAAACTTACGGAGATTTACACCTATTTTTTTTGCTAATGTTAAAAACCTTTTTGGTTTTTTAGTAATCACAAGTAGTTACTATATAGTAAAGTCCAAATTTTACTATACAAATCGATTAAAATTGCTTAAGTAAACTTATTTGGAAGCTCAAATACATATAGTAAAATTTTTAGCAAGATTGGAGAAAATTTTATTATTTGATTTTTAACTTTTATGTTCATTAAATATATTTTTTTAAAAAAAATTTTAATTTTTTTATTGAAAGTAAAAGTTAAAAGTCAAATAATAAAATATTCTCTAATCCTGCTAAAAATTTTACTGTATATGTATTTTAATCTTCCAAATAAGTTTACTTAGATAATATTAATCAATTTGAATAGTAAATTTGAACTTTACTATATAGTGAATATTGTTAATTATGGGTAGCTTATTTTGTAGTTTAATTTGAACCTATTTCAGGTTCAAATTTTGATTGGTAATTATTGTTGTATGGATTAGTGACCAGGATTTTGTATAATCTAACCAATAGTTAATGGAGGGTCTATAGACATATCATACCAATCACATGATTTTTTATCTTACAGACACATACCAAAATAATA
The DNA here is from genome assembly GCA_003550325.1 of Gigaspora rosea. Classification (NCBI taxonomy): domain Eukaryota; kingdom Fungi; phylum Glomeromycota; class Glomeromycetes; order Diversisporales; family Gigasporaceae; genus Gigaspora; species Gigaspora rosea. Next base: position 25,291 of record QKWP01002559.1, on the reverse strand, counting down.
AATTTTTTTAATTTAAAAAAAATAAGACAAAACTTATGTACTGAGTTAACCTTTATTATTCTAATAAACTTGTTTACCAGGTTTTTCTGGTACTAACGATGATGAGATTATTAAAATCAACTTAGCAGAACTAGAGATCAGTGTTGAAAAACTTATGTTCTCATGTTCTCATGAGAACATCACTTTCAATCTGAGAACATTTACAAAATTTAAGATATTCTCTATTAAATTTTTTTTGAGAACATTAAGTTTGAAAAATATGTTCTCTATATAAATATATAAAATAATAAAAAATCATTTTTATTAATATAGCAGTTTAAAATAATTAAGCTCATAAATATTTAGTTAAAATAGAGAACAATTTAGTTGTTTTTAAAATTTTAGATAATAAATTTTATTGGTTTATCCATTTCTAGTTTGGTGCAATATAGCCCTTATTATATATACATATAATATTATAAATTTTAGAGAGCTAAACTCACTATGATGATAATTTTTATAAGAAAATTACTTAACAAATCTTTAGTTATTATAGTTTTAAACTTTAGTGTTATATCTTAAAATTTTATAGTAAGAAATTTTTGAATCTATAAATTCACTATAGTAAAAAAAAATAGTATATAATATTACTTATTTATTTAAATATTTGAGAAATGTTAATAGCTTATTTAAAAACTTAATATCAATCACAAATCGGTAATGGTGAAACTGGTGTAACTGGTGAATTGGTGTAATTGGTGTAATTGGTGAATTGGTGAATTGGTGAATTGGTGAATTGGTGAATTGGTGAAATAGTGAATTAGTGAATTGGTGGAATGGTGAAACAGCGGTATGGTGAAATGGTGAATTTCCAGAGTCTGGAATTATTTCAGTCTGGAATTCAGTTAGATTTTTGGTCTAGTTTTTATATTTTATGTTTTTTACAGGCACACTTTGAGGTCAGAACTATTATTAACTGTTTATAGGACTGAGCAAATTCACTAATTCACCATTTCACCAATTCACTGTTTCACCAATTCACCAATTCACCAATTTACCATTTCACCATTTCACCAATTCACCATTTCACCAATTCAATTCACTGTTTCACCAATTCACCAATTCACCAATTTACCATTTCACCATTTCACTAATTCACCATTTCACCAATTCAATTCACCGTTTCACCAATTCAACAATTCACCAACTCACTAATTTCACCAATTTCACCAATTCACTAATTTACCAATTCACCAATTTCACCAATTTCACTAATTCACCAAAATAAAATTTTGGTGTAATTCTGGTGAAACTATTTTACCATTTCACCTAGTGAAATAGTTTAATTTCACTAGCATCTATACCAATAACATCTCCAACAATATATAAAAACCTCAAATATTTTTTATTTTTTTTTATTTTTTTTTTAATTATTTCTTTGACAGTCTTGTCAGTGCTTAAATACAAATTGAATCAACTAATTAAGCTAATTCTAGTAGTTACTACTTTGCAATTGCAAGCCCGGCATCATCCTGCTATCTTAATCTGTACCCAGATGCGATCTGTCGCACTAAGTCACGTATGACCCAGAAATTTTATCTTGGCTACTTGGCTATCTTACAAACCAAACCAAAATAGTACAACACTATTTACAATTCTATCTTCTACCCCTTAAGAAAACAAACTTTCAACTAAATCTTTTCTTCTCTGACGGTAATCATCTTTAATTCCATTATTCAACAAACTTTCTTCACCAAGAATTCTATTAGAAAGCGTAGCTTTACTGAAGAAAACCCTTTGTCATACTTCTTGCGTTTGTCATTTCTTGAAATTCCGTTAACTTTCTTCTACTGATTTACTTCTTACATCGTCTTTGCCATATTTCTTCGTAAAAACACTCCTTAACGATTCTAGAATAAAAATCCAAGCATCGAAAGACTTCTTTTTTACTGATCTTAGCTTTGCATAACTCGTCTACCATATCATTGATGAGCAAACCCCTAATATGACTCTTCTGCCAGCTTCTTCTTATTTCTCTTGTCAGGCCAAAAATAATCTTCTTAAACTCGTGCTTGGGTAATAAAACATTACTTGAATCATCAAGTTTCTTCCATGCACCTTCACTGGCAACCTCCTAAATCATCTTCCAGTACCAATTATACATTTTACATACTGTCAAATGATCAAGAGTCTCGTCTTCCTCCTGACAGGCAACACAAGTACTCGTGCTATATATTTTAGGTTTTCTTTTCTAAGTATAGTCAAAATCAGCACTTCATTACTCAAGCATTTGAGCCTAAAAGCCATCCTACCACTTGCTTCAAGCGACTTGCATTTTACTTCCATTCTTTGCTTGTTCTGTTTCCAGAACCTTGACCAATGATGCCTCGGCTCACTGTCTTCCTCAAAAGACTGCATTATACTTGAGCTTCTCCATTCTGCTCTGAGTCTCATATTTAAAACTACCTTCATTAGCTTTCTCGCTGGTTCTTCTACCGGTAGCACCTTCCAATACATCTTGTACGGATATCTATAATTGTCTTCTAGTTTCAAATCCAAAGCTCTCTTCAACAATGCTTCTTCTTTTGCTAATTTATCAGCTTTCTCATTCCACCGAATCTTGCTATGAGCCTTAACCTTAATCAAGTCCAATCTAATACCTTTCGACTTGCACAAATCTTTAATTTTGAATACTAACTTATAATTCTTTTTCCTACTCCAACTTTTAACATCATCTAATCTGGTTTTGCATTCTAGACTTGCAATTGTAGCAGCACTATCTAATTTAATTGCTATTCTACTGTTACTCAATGATACTAACACTACCATTAATACTGCAACTAATTCTGCCTTTGTCGATGATGGCCACCTTAAAAAATTAACTTTTCCTTCTATTATACTACTCTCATTCTCTTCATTGACCAATACCCAACTTGCACCCATTGCAGTAGAGCCACCTCTCTTTACTAATGAACCATCTGTGTAAAAACAGTAGCTGGGCTGCCACCTTCTGGTCAAAATTTTCAGCTGTCCCAATAATTCCTCTTCTAAATCTCTTTCAAAACCTTTTTGCTTAATTAAACACTCTTCATGGCTAAAAACTCGTATATTATTCTCCATTTTTGTCTCAGATTTGAATATCTCTTTTCCTTCATTTTTTGCCTTAAACCTACTATTTCTTTTGTAATTACTGGGACTTTCTTACCATGCTTAATACCCAATTTTGGTACTACTCCAATTAAGTTTTCTCTTTTAACCCAAAACAAATCTGCTTTACTTTTATCTTGGCCTTTTTTAGAACTCGACATTTCTGCATCTTCGGGAACTCTATTTTCTTTATTTTCATCTACTGACCAGCTTTCCACTAGCAGCTTCTTCTTCTTCTTTTCTCTAACTTTTTCTATAACTGACTCTCCCTTTTCATTATTTAGTACAACCCACTCATGCTTTCTTTTGTCCTCTGACAATTTCGATGCATAAATTTTCATTGACAAAACATTCTCTGCCTGAACTTGAAACCTCTCATCTACTATCCTCATGCTCTGGTACTTAATAAGTCTCTTCTCTATTTCTTCAAACCATTTCGCTTTTCTTCCACACGAAGATTTGGCTCTCAAAGCACAAAATTTGTTCCAAGTTATCATTTTAACACTGTTTTCTTCAATCAACTGATTAATATAATAAAGGTTATACTCCTTAATACTTTCATATGCCTTAGCGAAAATTCTCTCTCCCACTAATTCTTCTATCGTTAGTCTGAAACCAGGAACACTCCATGATCTCTCCGCCGTTCTGATAGAAATTCCTATTTCTTTAGCTTTGACCAAAATCTGACATGCTAAATTATTCTTTCAAATTTTTTTGTAAGCTGCAATTTTTGAAATCCTCCCACTGCTCTGTTACTAGACCTGCTAAGGCATATCCTTGTTTAACTCTTAATCTTGTAAGTTTGCCAACCTGATCCACACTATTGAGTCTATTTTGCAAGCTTACTACTTGTTGACTTAACACTTCGTGTCCTAGCAATCTACATCTTCCTAAATCTTAATGTGTTAAAATATAGTTCCCAGTTGTTGCAGACAACCCAATTTTATTTTTAATAAGCCTCATAACAGGTTGGTGAATTTTTTTAATTCTCGCCTAAGATAATTTGGTAGTCTGTAATAAGTAAGCTAATTTTGGTACAGTACTAGGCATGCATTGTTTGTATAAATTAGCTGACTTATAGTCATCTTCTTGTGACATATTGCCCATATAAACTGTCTTACTACCAACTTTGCTTTTTTCTCTAACTGCCGTTCGTTAGTGCTACTACTTAGCCAAATTCTGAGCACCCAAACTAACGATTTCTTATCTTCTGCTTGAACTCGCTCTTTGCCAATTTTAATATATCTCTCTTCCTTCTGGATACTAGCATTTATAACAAGTAGCTTGGACTTCTTGCTGTTAATATGAATATCATTAAACTTAAAAAACCTTTGCGAGATTTGAATTAACTTTTTCATCTGGTTTTTACTCCTAGCTATCCATATAGTGTCATCAGCAAAAGTTACTGCTGCCTGCTACACTTCATTTACTTTTACTGAGTTTGTTCTAATATCTAATAGCTTGTCTTGTTGAGCTCTATAACCAAGTTTAGTATCATATTGTATCCGTCGAAGAAGCGGATTATAAAAAATTCTCCATATTAAAGAAGAAATTGTTTCACCTTGTTCGATACTGTTTCCTGTTTCAAATTCTTTTGTAGCACCAAATTCAGTCAAAACTTTAACTTTTCTACCTTTAAATAGATTTACCATGAACCTAATTACTTGTTCTGGCAGCTTAACTCTCTGTAGTACAAATCTTAAAGTTCTAATTGATACCGAATCATACACTTTTTTCATATCCTGTAAAACTACCCAAAGTTCCTTTCTATTTTCTTTTGCCTCTTCAACAATCATTTCTACCAAATGAATTGCTTCTGCTGTCGAACACCCAGGTAGTCCAGCAAAATTCGGCCCTTTTAATATCTCTTTCTCGACCATTATTTTGGATAGTCTTTTAGTTACGATTTTTGTTAAACATTTTCTAAATGGCTCTAGAAGTGCTATAGGCCGTATATTGTTTAATTGATAACCCCAATCTTTACTCTTTGGAATTGGGTAGATTTGTGCAACCTTCCACTTGTCTGGTATACAGCTATATTTCATGCATAAGCTAGCAAGTCTTGTAAACTTTTTCAGTATTTCTTTGCTAACATTTTTGATCAACACATATCCTATTCCCGAAATTCCTGCAGCTGTATTACTTTTCATCTCTCTTACTGTACTCGACCACTTTTCTTCTGAAATCTCTTCCTTGAGATCATTGTATCATTCAACTTTCATCTCTTTCAATGGCCTATAAAAATTCTTCAAACATCTCCTTATCTAATACAACCTCTCTTTCTCTAAGTTGTTCACAAAAATGATCTCTTGTTTTTTCTAGTACTAGCTCTGGTGTATTTATTAAACCCCAACTATCTCCTTTTTGTTCGAGCACTCTTTTAATTTTTATTTTATTGGTTGGAAAAACCTCAAATATTAATTTTTTTTAAAAAATATATATATAAAGTTATAATCTTATTATTATGAATAATTTAGCTTTGTTTATATAGTTTGTTAAATAAATTATATTTTTTTATTAATAACTAGCTGTAAACCCATGGCTTTGCTACAGGAATTAGATTACTAATATAAATAAATATTTTAAATTGTGTTTGAAGAAGTTTTTTATCACTTATATTTAAAGTTAAACAAATGCAACATTTAATGCTAACAGAATGTTCTATAACTCGAGCTACTCTATTACTGATATATAGCACTATCGAATCTTCAATAAATGATATGCGTAATGTATTAGTATTGAGAGTTTATAGAGTTTGAAAAAACAGAATTGCTATATCAGGTTTGACATGTTATTAACAATTTTGTGAGTATAAATAACACAAAGCCGATCTTAAAAGTACGTATAAGGGGCAATTATGTTGCGTGAAGTACATCTGCAGTATGAGAAGTATGATGATCAGATGAAAATCCATACCAATCAAATTTAATTTTTTATCTTATATTGTTTATCTCATTTGTTTATCTTATAGTGTTTATCTACACTGATGCTCCTTATATAATAGATTTTTAAATATATTAATTAAAAGGAATAATTTAATATTAACCTCTAGTGAATTTCATCATACAGGGTAATAATACCCGGTTATACAGATCAGATCATGATTTATACATAAGTATTTTTTTTTTGTTTACATCGTTTTAGTTTTTTTTTACTAATTTTTTTTTTGCAGCTGTTTTCTTTCTTTGGTGTTTTATTTTGGTACTTTACCTTCGTATTGGAGCCATGGTTTGGTGTTGCTGTACGTTGGAGCCACCATCACTTAGTGTTGTCATATATTAGTACTGTAGTAATAGTGATTCCATTCGTCGTCGCTTGTATATTGGTGGTGCTTTTATTTGTATGTCAGTGTTGTGCTACTGGTAATTTCCTTCATATACTGGTGCCTTCATATTTTGTAATTGTCAGTGTTACTGTTAATTTCATGTTGCCATTTTGGCATTACTGCTAATGTCGTTTATAGGGTGTTGCTTTTTTTTTGTTTGTGTTTTTCATTCACTATGTTCTTTACTAACTGCTTATATATTTGTTAGTGTTGGCTTGGTGTCGTCATATGTTGAAGTCGTTACTTGGTGTCGTTGCATATTAGTGATAGTGATTCCGTTTGTGTGAGTACTTTTTTTTTTGTTTATGTCTTTTTGTTTACCTTTTTCTTTACTTACTGCATGTTTTTTTGCTGTTGAGTTAATGTATTTGTTAGTGCTTTAGCTTGGTTTCGTCGTACATTGGCACGTTGCTTGAAAATTTAGCTGCTGCTGATTTATTGTCAGGTTGGTATCGTTTGGGTTAGGGTTGTGAGTTAAAGGTAGAGTAAGGATAAATTAGGATGCGAGTTAGAATTTAGTAGGGTAAATACAGACATGAGCTATAAGTTAGGGCAAGGTTTAGGTTTGTGAGTTAAAGAGACACAGGTTATAGTTAGGGTAAGGTTTAGGGCTATGGATTAAAGATTAGAATAATAATAAATTAGGATGCGAGGTATAATTTAAAGTAAGGGTAAATATGGACATGGGTTATAGGTTAGAGTAAGGTTTTGAACAGAGTTAGTGGATATTATGTATGTTATTAAATAACAATAATATAATAAATATATAAATGGAAAACCTATTTGTACACTACATGTATATACACGAGCTAATTAATTGATTTGCAAATCCGCGTAAAATATAAATTATAGACCAAATTAAACCCAATTTAAGGTTAGAGTTAGGGTCAGCTTTGGGAGTGTCAGCTTTGGAATTAGAAGGGGTTATAGTATATATAAAATTTTGCAAGAAATTTTTTTTGTTACCCTATAAGAAAAGTGGTATGGTGTCAGGAATGCTCTAAATGGCATGGATCTTGTGGCATATACAGAAACGTTTTACGGAATGGCACAGTAAAAATGGCACAGACATTGCAGCAAAGGGTATCAAGATGACATGTATATGTACATTACACACATGTTGGCTCGTTTCGTGGAGAGCGAAAGGTTAGTAAAGGTTTTTTTTAAAAATCAAACAGAATTTCATCAAATACAAGTTAAAATTTTAGTCACTATAACTCCAAGGCTATAAATATCTGAAATCTGAGTATATAGTTGATGTACCAAAATTTCAGATGCTATATGAGTGCTAACAATGAAAAAGGGAATACTTCAACCTTTATATTATATTTTGTACCAGATACAATTTACCTAATTTATTAATGATTGTATCCAATACAAAATATAATTGAAAGTCTAAAGTGCCTTTTCTTTATCAGCATTCATATGCATCAAAATTCTACAATGTTTTTTTCTTTTACTTTTTAAAAAGTCAATTAGTAATATATATGCTATGCAAATAATTTTGCAAAATATTTTCACTGTAAGAGTTTCTGACTCTAGATTCAAAGCTAAGCAGTATGAGAGATTTGACTTATATTTTTCTACACAATTTCAATTACAGTATAAGTAGTTTTAATTTATTCTAAAATTGACTTAGATAAATATAAATTAAATTTAAAATCTTAATATCTAAAATTTGAACAGAATTAGCAGCAATGATAAATTTACTAAACATTTTCACTATTAAAATTTATTTTTTATACAATAAGCAACGTGTTTTATACCTTATTTACCTCAATTTCAAGTACATTCAATTGATTAAAAATGATTTTTGTTAAATAAAATTCAACTACAGATATATTTTTAGCCCATTTTGCTTTATTGAATAAGATGCTTAAGAATGTCTAAATGAGTTTCAAGAGTACAAAAAATCTATAATTTGAATAGTAAGTATTGCCTATATATAAAACCAACTAAATAAAAAATATTAAAAAAACTATAAAGACTCTTTGATCTATAGCCTATCTAGCTAGTAAAATTTTAACAAGTTTTTGAATTTTTACTTGCCAACCTTCTAAATGAACAAAAAATTTATAATATTTTAAGTCTTATTCAATTTTTCAATAAGAGCTAACTAGAGTAAATTATTGTAAATTATTAAAATTACATATTTTTTACTATCTATTAATACTTTTATTTAGGAGTTTTTAGTAATTAATTAAATGTGTAAAAAATTTCTGAAAATTGCTAGCAAAAGGGTGCACAAAAGCCAATCAAATTTATATAGATCATTCTAGATCCTGATTTTCTAATTTGGTATATTCTCTAACTGTAAATCAATTGTTGATACTGCCTTGGATATCATAAGTACAATGTGAAGTCAAGAAAAGCAGTTTGACTTAGCCCAGCTTTTTTTCTTGGATCAAAAAAGGCCTTTGATAAAGTGAACTATAATTATCTAATATATGTACTTGAAAAATAGGTTAAGCCTAATATTAATAGAGTTAATCAGAAGTCTTTTCTTGTATTTATTAGCTTATTTAGCAGATACAGATCTACACTTTACCTATTTAAAATTAACAAAAAAGTTAAACAGAAGGATTCTCTTTCTCCTCTTTTATATATAATATATTTGAGCCACTTTTAAGATTGCTAAAGCAGGAATAAATAGAGCACCAATAGGCCCCTTGAGCTTTAAAATTATTGTAAAGTTAATACCTCTATTTGGATATATTTTTTATATCCAGATTAATTTAGTTTATCATAATATATATCTGGATTTAATTTAAATCCTGATTTATTTATATTCAGATATAAAAACACTATGTTACATTATATCACATGACATAGTATATATATGGATATATAAATCTGAATAGAAGTATTAACTCTAAATTATTGCTTATACAGATAACCTAATAGTGGGTATAGGTACAATAGAACCCCAAAATATATAGATAGATCAAAAATTAGTTTGCTTATTTTTAGTGTTTTTATATAGATCTTTTCTATTTAGTGTAATTTTTTTGCTTATTTTGAAATTTTTTCTGCAGATCTTTCTATTTTTAGTAATTTTATAATTAACCTAACCTATTTATATATATTTTGGGGTCCTAGTACAATAGAAAATTGGACTACTTTAATGAATCTATTGTTAAAATATAAGGCTATAGTGAATGCAGTAAATAACAAAAAAAATTCAAATTATTACCTTTAACAAAAAAAGCACTTTAGACAAAACTGCCAGAAGAGACAGGTTTTAACAAATTAGATAAAAGTAGAATATTAGAATTCTAGAGTTTGAGATAAACAAAGAAGAATAGTAAACAAATACTATGGAATATAGTTACTATAAAGATTAAAAAACTAATAGATAGCATAAAAAGAAAAGGCTTTCATTAAAGGTAGAATTCTATTAGCAAAGTTATTCTTTTTATCTAAAATCTGGTTCATATTCTACATTCTCTTTTCAAATAGAAGACAACTAGATACATAATAATCATCTAGATAAAAGACAGATCAAAACTCTTCTTAAGGTATATGATATATTAACAGATACAGAAAAATAACAAATTAAATACCCTGTATTATCCAATTGATAATGGTCTGAGTAAAATAGGTGCAATTATTTGTCAACAATCACTTAACTAATATAACATTTCACTAACAATTATTACTAACAAGTTCATTTTACAACAGTTTATTTCACTGAAGCTTATTTTATAAACAAAGTAATTCTGGACATTGTCATTAGGGTCAACTACTAACTAGTAAAAACTTTTTTGGACAATAAATAAGAAAAGAAAAATAGAAATAGTATTGCACAGAAAATGCAAAAAAAAACAGTACAAAAAGCCCTTTTAGTTCTCCAATTAGACTAAAAAGATAGTCTTGTGAATAGAAGACATATCTTAAGCATAGAAAAAACTGAAAAAATTAATTTCAGATAGTAGAGAAAAATAGCTATAGGACCCTGTATAACTTAAAATTATAGAAACTAGTGCAGCAAACTTGATAATAGCAAAGGCCACAAAATATCTAAAAAAGATATCTATATTATATACTCTAATACAAGCTAACTTTTTTAGTAAGACTAATAGAAAAAAAACTAGCCATATCAGTAATAAAATGGACTTTAAATAAAAAAGGACATCTTTTGTAAATGTTATACAAGGCACTTTCTGTAGGTACAAGATTGGTGCATATGAACCAGTACTGGACCAGTATTAGAAATTCAAAAAAATATTTATAATTTTTGTAAACATAATTTTTTTATAATGTTTGTATTAAAAATATATACTGTATGTTTACAAATAAAATTATAATAATTAATATATAAAATTAAAAGCTTTTGAAATTACAAATATTTTACTAATATTATTTATGTTTATTTATTTTTTTTTTTGTGTCAAAGTTCCCGCTTTGGGTGAGAGTTCATTTAATCAAGCCTGTGGATCAAGGGCGCCTCTTTGGGCACACCCACAATTGAATTACATTGAATGAGAGTACAACTAGCTACACGTACAACTTTTGGTTATCTAATTTAAGTAGTCTGCCCGAAGGTTCTACACTAGTTGCCATACCTACAACCCGACTAGGGGATTGCCTATTTAAACCCTCTGGTCCAAGCTTCGCATGTCAATCCTACTTGTGATCACTGGTACAGCCCTCCGATACATTAGTCAGTTGAAGACAGTCCCGGATGCTACCTACATTCCCTTAGGACTAATTTATCCTTGCGGGTAAACTTGGTAGAGCAGTCCCGTCCCACACAGGTATTACCTACACTTCGGTAACTTACGCACTCACCGAGGCAAGCAACTTGCAGTCAGGGGTACCCAACTGCTACCATTACCTACTTCTGCCCTTATAAGGTTTGCTCCAACCCCGGTACCCACCATCACTTTCCTACCGGTCCTTCACCGTTTTCCCAGACTTCCAATCCAGTTGGCCCGGAAGGGTTGATCTACCCTGTATTAGGTGCCATTATGGTTTTTCTCCCCTTGGTCCCCAATTCCTCAACATGGGTCCTTTTCCTCCAGTGCGACTCCGGCGGCCAGGTTGGTAGACCTTGTCCCCAAGAACAATGTCCGGTTCCCCGGTTTTGGTCCAATATTCCAGTTTTGGTTAGCACCGTTGAAGATCAGAGCTACCTCCTTACTCGGGACTTGCCAAATGAGTTTCTGTTTCTCCGGTTCCTTGGATTTGTCTGTGTCACGAGATACAACTTCGCCCGAAAGCTCCCATTCAAGATAGTAACCAAGGACTACAGGTGATGTACCCAACCGATCGACAAGAAACAGTTACCGGAACACAGGTCTATTTTTTCAAAAGCGTCGCCAGTGGGATTTGAACTCAAGACCTGCCACTTGGGGGTGACAACTTACCAACTTCCCTAAGTCACCACACCCTAATTATTTATGTTTATTAATTATATATTTTTTTTATTTATATTTAATAAAATTATAATGTATAGCTATTTATTAAGCCTTTCTCTATCTTTTTGGTCAGCATAACTCTGATCATTGCTAATTGTGTGCTTATTTGTCCACGTTTATTTGTTATTATTGGATTTTGACTTTGCCCGTGACCCGCCACATTTCCTTTTAGACTAAAACAAAAAGATTTTTGTATAAAAATTTTATATATCTTATCTTAAACTATCTTGAGAAGTGTTGAACGCTCAGATATATCTGTGCATGTGCCCTAAAGATTTTTGTTGTATTCTGGTTGTATTTATTATATTTTGCTTTTTTTTGTAATACACTTCAATCATATGATATTTTCTTAATATAGATAGTAAATAATCGATTGAAGGCTTCTTGAAATCGATCTGCATAAATTAACCTCAATCTAATCTTTCTTTGTCGACATGCAGCAGATTATTTTTAATAAAGTTTATAATTAAAGTGTTATGCATCTTATTTATTGGTTGCAATCTTACTCATGATCTGCCACATTTCCTTTTAGACTGGATAAAAATTTTATAAGATCATATATCTTATTTATCTAATCGTTCAGTTAAATTGACTTTTGATTCCATAATTCAATGTATGCATTGCTATAAAACTTTATTTTGAATTTACATGCTTAAAATACATGTACAATAGTAAACTTTATTAGTTAAACTATATAATATTTTCTTTTTATAGCACATCTTGAATTTATGCCAGTTATTATCGAGTAATTAGCTATACTGTTCAGCACTATTTAAATTCTATCAGATAGACCTCCATTTACTTATTGTACATACGTATGTTTGTAGAATCTCTTTAAATTAAACATTTCACCTTGTACTTCGTCAATTGTTCTGTGCTTTAAGGTTTCTATTCTTCTAATTTGTAAATTGTAGATATAAAAATATTGAAATAAAATATGCATGGACAATATTACATGTGAAAGCGTTATTATTATTATTATTTTGGTTTTTTAATAAGGTATGGCTTAGGGTAGAATATATAAAAGCTTCTTTTGTTTCAAAAATTTTTTTTTAAAATATGCAATATATTTAACATATTGGTAAGTATGAAAATGTTATTTTTGGTTTTTATTTAATCGAATTTTGATTAATTTATTCTATCGCAGCTACAGAGCCTAACCACAACGTGAGGTTCTTGCACTGCCTGCGACAGCCATAAGGCCTAATCACAACATGAGCTCCTTGCATTGCTATCGCAGCCACAGAGCCTAATTACAATATAAGATCCTTGTGCTGCTATCATAATTGTGGAGCTTAATCACCACCAAATATGAGGTTCTTGCACTGCCTGCGACAATCATAGAGCCTAATCACAGCACGAGATCCTTGCATTGCTATCGCATCCATAGAGCCTAATCGCAACGTGAGATTCTTGAACTGTTATAATAGCTACAGTACTTAATCACAAACATGAAGCTCTTACACTGCCTGCACTACCATAGAGCCTAGTCACAACATGGGTTCCTGCATTGCTATACAGTCTAACACTGCAATAGTCACATCCAAAATAGTTACATTTTCTCGAGACTTATATACAAATCATTTGCAGTAATATAAAATTAACTCTTGTTATAATCACATGATGTGATGTGACTATTATTATATTTTCTCGCTATAGTCACGTCAAGTTTCTGCCAGACAGTGTGACTATAGCGAGGTTAGACTGTAGCAGCCATGAAGCCTAATCACAACGTGAGATCCCTGTACTACTATTATAGTTGTGGACCCTATGAAAAAAGTCAAAATTCTATTCAAATATTGTTCAAATTATTATTTTAAAAAATAGGCATTTTTCGTATATTGTTCAAATTATTATTTTAAAAAATAAGCATTTTTCGTAATAAAATCCAAATAAAATCTGAAAAAATTTTGACTTTTTTTTTATAAGGAGGCTCAATCACTACCTGTGGCAGACATAGAGCCTAATCACAATATGAGGTCCTTGTATTGCTTTTGCAGCAATGGAGCCTAATCATAACATAAGATTCTTGTATTACATAATACAATATGAGATATAGTACACTTATCTCTAACTCACTTTAAGCAACTCAAGCGCCTAGTTTATAAAATAAATGAGATTATAGCAGATCAGTATAGTATAGGTGAGCAGATCCGTATAGTATAGGCCAAATTTTTAAATATATACCATACCAATCAGCTATAATTCCTAACTCTAACCCTAACCCTAACGCTAATATATATTACACCGGATCAGTATAGTATAGTATAGATTTAAAAATTCAGCCTATACTATACGGATCTGCTCACCTATACTATACTGATCTACAAAATACCTAAAATAAATATATTTATTCTTTATTTAAAACTAATTATATTTATATAATAAATTTGCTCAAACTTTATAAGCATGTTCAAAATCAAATTTATTTATAGATAAACTATTTATAGAAATTAATAAAAGATAATTAAAAGTTCTAATATATATTCTATTTTTAAATTTGGTTTTAATTAAATTTTGTCATAAAAAATATATTTTCTACTATATTATAAAGTGGAAGTATTAATAATAATTCTACAATTAATTACTAATAAAGATATGAGCAAGACTTTAGATGAGAACTAGAAATCACCTGATTTCCATTTACTATACTCCCTACTTCACAAAACTCAAGTTTTTGAGACTCCTGCACTTACTTTTTTGATATTCCAAGATATATCCCAAAAATTTTATTACTTTTTTGAGATATGGCGATTTTAAAAAGTCACGTGACTGCCATGAATAAAATCGACCATGAATTGCAGGTAAGATTCTAATAAAAAGCTCAAAGTTTTTTTAATCAGAACTAATTTTTTTACTATATCATTATTATTTGAATTTCTAATAAGAGTTATAGAAAAAAAATTACCATTCCAATAGTAGTAAACCCATCAAAATTGGCTTAGTGTATTACGAAATAGGAGTAAAAAAACTTTTGCGATTTTTTAAAGCTTTTTAAAAAACTTTAAAAAATCAATAAAGTTTTTTTACTAATATCTTGTAATATACTAAGCCAATTTTGATGGGTTTACTACTATCGAAATAGTAATTTTTTTCTCTATATAACTTTTATTAGAATTTCAAATAATAATAACATAGTAAAAAAATTAGTTTCGATTAAAAAAACTTTAAATCTTTTATTAGAATCTTACCTGCAATTTCATTGGTTGATTTTACTCGCGGTGGTCACGTGACTTTTTAAAATCACCGTATCTCAAAAAAGTAATAAAATTCTTGGGGTACATCTTGGAGTATCAAAAAAGTAAGTACAGGAGTCTCAAAAACGTAAGTTTTGACCCTATCCCTCTCCCCACTACCTGACTGGTTTAATAGCCAATCAAATTTCGCATATATTAAATTATTATTAAATATTTATAAACTTTAATAGTTAATAACTTTTAATCTACTGGTCCAATTTAGATGATTTAACTACCAAAATGATCATCTCAAAGAGAGGATTCTAACAAGCCCAAAATCTCAAAAATCTAATCACAGAATCATAAGATCGATATAAATTTGCATATTATTACTATATAGTATTTATTAAATGAGAATAGAAATTTGTTGCATCTGCAACATGTTACTCCCCTGATTTCGACCAATCAAATTGCACAATTTTGTAGACAAAAAATTATAAGTTTTAAAAATTAAAAATTTTACTAGTAAAATGTAAAAATAAATAAGTGATATCAAAGCATATAATGTAAAATTTTATTTGGAACAACTTTTTCTAAGTTATAAAGATAGATTATCTTAGTAAAAAAAATACTGTTTTATAAGAAAAATCAAAAATTTCAATCGTTAGTAGGGTTCTGCAATTTGATTTGATCTTCAAATATTTGAATCAAATATTTGATCAAATTCAAATTCAAATTTGACTATATTTGATTTGATCAAATTCAAATATGGCCAAATTTGATTTGCTTTGACAAATATTTGATTTGATTTGAAAATTACTATTAAAAATTCAAGTTCAAATCAAATTCAAATTCAAATATTTGAATCAAATCAAATTCAAATCAGGGTCAATTTGATTTGATCAAATTCAAATTGATCCAATATTTGATTTGATTTGAATTTGAGGAACCCTAATCGTTAGCACATATAAACCTTTTTTTTACTAATATAATCTATATTTACGTTTAAGTATTACATATAAAATTTTACGTAAACAACTTTTTCTAAGTTAAAAAGGTAGATTGTTTTAGTAAAAAAAAGTTTTATATGTGCTAACTTTGGAAATTTTTGATTTTTCATATAAACCATTTTTTTACTAAGACAACCTATCTTTACGACTTAGAAAAGTTGTTCAGAATAAAATTTTACATTATGTAATGTGCTATTTTATATATATTTTACACTCTATTAAGTAAAATTTTAAATTTTAAAAAAATAAATTTTTTTGCCTATAAAATCGTGCGATTTGATTGGTTGAAGCAGGGGTGCGACATGTCGCAGGTGCAAAAATTTATTTTCCCTTATTAAATAAAATACTATATAGTAATAATACACAAATTTATATCGATCTTATGATTCTATAATTAGATTTTTGTGACTTTGGGCTTGTTAAAATCCTCTCAAAGAGAGGATCATTTTGATAGTTAAATCATCTAAATTGGACCAGTAGATCAAAAGTTATTTACTATTAAATATTATATAGAATATAATAAATAATTTTTGATCCACTGGTCCAATTTGAATAATTTAACTACCAAAATGATCCTCTCAAAGAGAGGATTCTAACAAGTACAAAATCACAAGAATCTAATCACAGGATCATAGGATCAATATAGATTTGTACATTATTACTATATTTATGAAATAAATACTATATATGTAGTAATAATGCACAAATCTATATTGATCTTATGATCCTGTGATTAGATTTTTGCGATTTTGGGCTTGTTAAAATTCTCTCTTTGAGAGAATCATTTAGGTAGTTAAATCATCCAAATTGGACTAGTGGATCAAAAGTTATTGACTAATAAAATTTTTATATATAGTATTTTAAATATAGATTGGAACTGTCTATTTCCACTATAGTATTTTGCATTATATATAGGAACCGCATAAAAATTCTGCAGACACGTGATTTCGAACCAATTATAGCACAGAATCAGGTATAATATGAAAATGAAGCAAAACAGCTGGCTTTTTCAAAAATTGTCTATAACGCAAAATTTGGCTTACACAACCACCTTCTGCATCTTAACAAAAAAATTCTTGCTATATATGAGGCTCTTGCTAAAGTCGTCCAAACGCTTACCTTTACCCTAATATCGAAAGTTAGCTTTTTAATCGAAAAATGCAATGATGCGTCACAATTTTTTTTTGTCCAATAGAATTTTAGAGCATATCATCATGTGTCTATGTAATTTTATGTGGTTCCTATGTATGATGTATTTTGCTATTTCCACTATGGTTACATGAAAAGTTACTATTTTTAAATTTTAATATAATATTGTATATTATAATTGCTAGTTGACAATTAAGTCAACTGATCAAAAAATAAGGCGGAGCACTACAAAACCACATGACCACGGGCATGTGTTATATCGGACCTGATTGAAAGGAGTACCAGGCTATACAACCTACCAATCATGAACATGCGTAATCCACTGCACCAATCACATGCACAAATCACCCAAATTACGTGCGTGCTCGGTAGCACAAACGAATAAGCAGCTACAGCTGCAATGTAGATCCCAATGTGTGATAAACTATCAAGCTATCATATAAAGATTAGTGGCTGGCAGATACCAACTCTCACTCAGAAAATTTCAGAATTGATTTTTTGCTCACAGTAATTACTAAAAACTAATAAACAACAAACCAATCATTCTAACCTTCAAACAAACATGGATACAAATACTAACTCTAAGGCCTTTGACGAACCTTCCAATAACGCTGCTATCTCTATCGATATGTCCAAAATCGATGGTAATACAAAAGCGTATATCGATGTGGCTTGTCAAAACTCTGCAAACGTGATAATCGCATCGATCAAAGCTTACATTGATCAGCACGCTGCAAATCAATCAGCAACAGTCAACAAACTAAATGTACGCATTGATTAATGCTTTGAACAGCTCCAAACACAAAGATCTCAGTAGCAACTCATTGAACCGCAAGAAACCCCACAACACAACCACGATCTGAATACGATAGCACAACCACAAAAGGTCCCTCACTAGCAACAGGACACAAGACACAACTATACCTTTTGCACGAATATGACTCAGCACAAAGAGAAACAAGCTGATCAAGGAAGCTCATCTCAACAAGGTAACTGTCCACTAACCTCTTTACTTAACAATCTCATTATAAATGCAGCGATAACACAAAAAAGTGTAGACACTAGTGATGCTACCGAAATTGATTTTTGAAAAAGGCCTATTTTGTCTTCATTAAAAAAAAATTAAAATTTTTTATAAGGAAGAGCAAATAAAATTTATATAGTTATATTCTTTATAATTTCGTCTATTCAAAAAAAGTATCAAATAATTTCACTTTTCAAGTAAAATAGATCAAAAACAATTTTGTCTTCAAATTTTAATTTCGGGTTTTAGAACCCGAAATGCTTTTATCCTCATATATAGTAAATACACCAAAATATACTTACTCCACACGGGTGTCGAACATGCTAAAGACATAAGTAACCACACGAAAATATACCTCATTCGAATACAGTGAAGTCGACCTCTCTCACGTTCAAAATTTTAGCAACTACCATGCTACAGAAGTTGAAAGCATCAGATTATAATGGATCCTCAATTGGTCTGAAGGACAAAAAGCATTAGAAATGCTACTTAACAAACCAAACCTGCCTCAAAGCCTCTAAAAAGCCATTGTAGTCGGATACTATGTGAACCTCACTGAGTTTGAATACAGAAATTTAAAAGCAAACATTAAGTACAGTGACAAAGACCTCTCCCTGCAAACCTCTGAAGGAGGAGTCATTTCCATCAGTAAGCAAAGCTGCCCACAAAAATTCACCAATATTGCTGAATGACTACTTGCATTTCGAACCTACATGGAAGCAATTTTGATAATTTATGACCTTAGACAACAAGAGCTTAATGCATACTGAGATCATATCAATACACTTTGCGTTAAACATGAATTTCCTGCTGTTACTGCTTATGACGAAGACCGCTGACTCTATTTAACTACCAAATGTGACTTAACCTTATTTGAGCAAAATATTGAAGCAGAAAGCAAGAATTTTGACGTAACCACTGCTAAAAAACAACACACTATCATTAATCCTTGCAACTCAAAAACAGATATTACTTGGCATGACAGAAGGCAAATTTGTATCAACTAGAACCGCAAGAGCTGTCTTGATGACAACAGCTACAAATGGGTACATGCCTGCCTCCTGTGCAGGAAAATAGGCCACCCAGAGCAATGCTGTTTCTTTAACAAGCAAGCCCTTCCCAAACAAATGGAAACCCGCAACCAGAAACCGAACAAGCAGCAATAAGCAAATCTAAAAAAAAAAAGGGCAAACGCACAGTCATAAACACAATACAAAAAAAAAATTTAAAAATGCACAAATATATATATATACACATATAACCATATATATATAAAGAAAAAAAAAGCAGGCTTACAAGTTACCCAAATATGTAAAAACACAAGAACACAAGTATCAAACACAATAGCAAACGGTCTATTAATCACACCTGATGGCTCAGCAACTATAAATCAAGGAGCTGAATTACAAAAAAAAAAAAGGGGGAAGAAGAAAAAAAAAGTGGAAAAGTCATAAAACATATAAAGCAATAACAACAAATAAAGAAAGAAGAAATCGCAAAGTCGAACAACAGAAAAAAAAATTAAACACTTATAAACATACTTACGCTACAAACAACTCTGATACAAGAACGGCCTTGTAGCAGAACTTTGCATTTAAACACATGGCTCAATTTAAACTATCACGCAACATCACAACTAACGAACTGCCTATTCTACAATCTGTTAACGAGACAATACTCACAATTCTACCACCATCCAGCCCAATGATGAACATCGAAACGGTGCTACTTAAACAGCTCGATCCAGATCACTTTAACATCCAAACTCCAATAAATTTTTACGCTCTTAAACTTCTAACAGAAGAGCACCCTAACCATCCTTTTATCAACTATATTATCAATGGCATCCAATAAGGCTTTAGATTTAACTTTAAAGGCGAACGTGTGCGTCTTATCCAGGACAACCTTCAATCAATCAGTCTATCTCCTGAAGTGCTCCTGAGGCATTTGTATCTTACATATCAGATAAACTAGCCAACAAGCGAATCTGTGGCCCCTTTCAAATAGACAACCTATTTTGCGCTCTTTTTCAAGTCAATTCATGCGGCCTCATCGAGAAAAAAGATACAAACCCTCAGAAATACCGCGTGATCTCCCACCTATCTTCTCCCCCAGAGAACAGTATAAATAATAAAATTGACAAACTCGAATTTGCCACAAAATATGAAAATGTAACACACACAATTTGCTGGATCAACCATTTTAGCAGCAATTGCACACTTTCTAAAATCGATATCAAAGATGCTTACAGAATCCTGCCAGTCCACCCAGTTGACCAAACTCTTCAAGGCTTTCACAATGGCAACAATTTATACTTCGACAAAGCACTAGCTTTCAGCAACCAGGCATCTGGCGAGATCTTCTGTTGCCTCGCTTACATCATTGTATATATCGCTTCACAACAAGGAATACCAGCAATCATGCATTACGTGGATGACTTCCTTATATCTCTTCCACTGACAGGACACATGAGCTTCAACAATTTATGCGCATTCTCAATGTTCTAAACATACCCTACAAACAAGAAAAGTTAGATGGACCATGCACGAATGTAACTTTTCTGGGCATAACATTAAACACCCAAATAATGATAGCATGAATCCCTACCCAGTAACACGAAAAGCTCATCACTTTACTAAAATAATGGTCAAGCAAAAAATGGTGTTACCAAAAAGACCTCCAATCAATTGTGGGATCACTCATCTGGGCATGTCAATTATCCCACAAGGAAGACCATTCATTCAAAGACTCATTAAAGCTCAGGAATTGCCCCATAATCCAAGGCTTCACATCTGCATAACTAAACCAATGACGAGTGACTTTCAATGGTGGATATCGACTCTTTAGAACTGGTCTGGCATTCATTTACTACAAGACCAAGAATGGAGCCAACCAAGCATGCTCAATCTGTTCACAGACGCATCTAACATAGATGGGGGTGCAGTATATCGCAACTATTTTACAGCTTTCTCATAGTCGAACAATATCGATCTAAACAAAACCAATATCCAAATACAAAAACTGCTAATCACGATTATTGTTATAAAAACCTTCTCTCCTATGTGGTAATGAAAAAAGCTTGTCATATGGACAGACAACCTTTCTAATGCCAATGCCTACTATGCAGAGTACTGCAAAAACCCAGACATTAACGATCTGATCACACTCTTACAAGTTCAGAAAAACTTTGGTATTAAACTGGAACATATTCCCAGGATATACAACCACGACACTGATCTACTATCCAGAAATGAACACTAGGAATTCATCCGCAAGCCTGCTATCTTCAACCAAATATCCCAGAAAATTATACTAACTTAATTTCATTCATTCCATCGCTGAAACAATAGCTACAACAAAAAGCCACCTACTATACTGTTGACCTGTAAAATATCACAAAAACGGACATAACTTTTGAACCAGTAATCCAAATTCGATGAAACTACCACCATTCGACTCAGCTCGCCGAGACGGTTCGAATGAGCTATAGTACATCCCTGTACGACCTTTGGTTGCCAAGATAGGAGTTGTTAAACATTTACTCCTATACTTATTAATAGATCAGCAATCTGATTGGTTAGGAGATTGCTGCGGGCAAAAATCGTGGATCTGATATATCTAAAAGATGTTATATTTATAGCATATATTCTAGATATTTTATTTATCACATATATATTATTTATTACATATATTATATTTATACTAGTTATACTATATATTTTATTAATAGTAGTTGTAGTATATAGTACACATGTAAAAGATATTGACTGTTACATTTGTAAAATTTCAAAAAGTATAAAAGCGGCCGATGTGGACCCCAAGTTCAACATCGAGTCTTCATACTCTTTCAATAATAAAAACCACTATTAACTACACAAATCAAACAGTTATTAGTATCCTCATATACTTTTAATTGTAGCCTCTTTCGTAATTGCAAATTGCCTTAAATCTTCTTTGTTAAGTTTTCTAAAAAACGCCATACTGACTTAGACATACCACAGTAACAAAGTTTGAAGTTACACAAAGTATTCACTGTCTAAGATCACTCTAGTTACCTAATATCTTTGAAGAAGTGGATATAGGATAACAATACCAATTCCAAATTTAGATAATGACAATAACAGTATGCCCTTCGGAACTGTACCTACTCTTGACGATCAAGCAGTATATATACTAAATATTCAAAACCCAGTCAAGAAAACATATAAAGCTATAATTAAACGATACGAAACTCTCGCTACTACCAACCAATGGACCAACTATGATGGCTCCATATGGTCTATATCTACCCAATCTCTAATAAAATATATTTCTTTCCTCCATGAAAGCATTACTCCTCAAACTATTACCACATATCTTTCCGCATTGAAACATTACTACACAAGAAACCACTTTGACTGAACCCAGATCCATCACAACCCCTTAGTAATACAACTATTGAAAACTATCAAAAGCACACACTTCTACAAACCCATAAAACAAAAAACCCACATAAAATGACAATACTTAACACAAATTAAACAGCAACTTAATATGAATGACAAGGCTGATTTTCTGTTCTGGGCAGTAGCCATGTTAGCATTTTATGGCTTGGCCCACTTAGGAAAACTATTACCAAACAACCAATCTGACTCCAACAAAGTTCCTACAATTCAGGCACTAACTTTCAAGAGAAATAATAACAGTACTTTCGCAACCAACTAGTTGGCCAGAACCAAAGCTCACAAATCTGCTATTCGAGCATCACTAATCATACACCCAACTAACGATAGTCTATGCCCTGTATGTGCCTTAAAAACATATGCCAACATCTGGACTCAACCAACATATGCCAACAACAGCAACATGCTCTTCGTAAAAGAGAACAACTCCTGGGCTTATACTTGCTAGCAAAACACGAACAAATCCCAAATTCAAAAAAAATAATTGCTATTTGTAAAAAATTAAATCAAAAAAGTAGGCCTAAAATTTTGCAAATATGTTATCTATAACAATAAGAATATCTACTATTTGTTTAAACAAAGATTATTAATAAAGTTTTTGAGAAATTAATTTGGGATGTATTTGGGATTTGGGCGTGAACAAATTCCAAACTATAGTAATTTGGACATGTATACCTGGGCTACTAAACGATGGTTTATAGCAAAATTAAACCATCTACTTCCAAATAAAAATGTCACGGGTCATAGCTTTCGGGCAGGTGGAACCACAGAACTAGTAATGTATGGGTTCAACTAATTTTAATTCAAAAAATCGGCAAATGGGACTCTGAGTCCTTCTATCGATATATCCGAAGTCATCCAGCAACAATCGCTTCTATTCTCACTAAGGCATACACTGATTGATCTGCAAAACACATTTGGAACAAAACAAACAGACCAATCAGCATCATAAAAAACATACAATACATAAATAAATACATACATATTACAAAAAAAAAAAAGAATAATATATACATATATATATACAAAGATACATAGCGCATAAAACATATATATGTATAAAAAAAAAAAGAAGAGAGGAGGAGACAACAAATTACTGATGCAACAAACACAAATCCATATTACTGTAAAAAAAAAAACCAAAAAACACAAGTGCACCAACAAAACGCAGTAAGTACTATCCAAAAAAAAAGGGGGAGGGGAGAGAAACCAGTTCAAATACTCGCCCCAGTTCAAATGCACACCTGTCTCATAAGACAAAGCTGTCTCCCGAAATTGATTCCTTCAATAAATCTACAAATGTTAGAAACAACACATTATTTTTGGACAGCCACGTGATTCTAACATTTTTATAGCTAGTTTGCTTTGGCAGGCGGGAAACCACCGGCCAACATTAACTCAACTACACTTAGTCCACTTTCATCCCGGTCTGTTACAGTGACTCTCAGTACAAGAATTATTGCTATTTTTCAGAAAATTCACTATTTCAGCACCTACAAAATGTATATACAAAAAATTATCTCTATACTCTTGTACCACCAATGAGAGTACAATACTTAATAAAATCTAATAAAGTTATCACCAGCTGCTGAAAGTAGCTGGCTTTCAGCCATAAACAAAGTGCATGCTAATGTTTTTTGTACTAGTTGACAATTAAGTCAACTGATCAAAAATAAGGCGGAGCACTGCAAAACCACATGACCATTGGCAGTGTCATATCAGACCTAATTGAAAGTGGATACTGGGCTACACAAACTATCAATCATGAACATGCGTAATCCACTACACCAATCACGTGCACAAATCACCCAAATTACGTGCATGCCCAATAGCACAAACGAATAAGCAGTCACAGCTGCAATATAGATCCCAATGTGTGACAAACTATCAAGCCATCATATAAATATGAGTGACTGGCAGACACTAACTCTTACTCAGAAAATTTCAGAATCGATTTTTTGCTCCACTCAACCCACTTTAATTAGAAAAGATCGGGACTCCGATAGGACAGCCATGTGATTCTAACATTTCTACAGCCGGCTTGCTTCGGTATGCAGGAAACCACCGGCCAATATTAACTCGACTACACTTAGTCCACTTTCAACCAGTCTGTTACAGTGACTCTCAGCGCAAGAATTATTGCTATTTTTCATGAAATTCACTGTTTCAGACCTACAAAATGTATGTACAAAAAATAATTTCTACACTCTTGTACTACCAATAAGGGTACAATACTTAATAAAATCTAATAAAGTTATCGCCAGCTGCTGAAAGTAGCTGGCTTTCAGCCATAAACGAAGTGCGTGCCAATGTTTTTCGTATTTTCAATTGGCCCAACTTGATGTAGGTTACCAAAACAAAACTCGTGTAATATTACATGACATTAGCAGCGTGTAACCAAAAATTATTTTTGCAAAACCAATATACTAGGCCTTTGTGTAACATATGTGCATATGTTGCATAACCAGTATATGTACTGTGATTGGATGTTGCTTTGAATCTAGATTTAAAGTTAGAGTGGGCTGAAATTATATCTAACTTGCCAGGAGCATTATCATGATAGTACCCACTAGCATTAAGCTTAATACTGGCTGACCCAACCAAAATAAGACTTGTATA
>QKWP01002558.1:0-13004 GCA_003550325.1 Gigaspora rosea | reverse complement strand
GTTTAGATTACTCTATTTATACTGTGTAATGATAACGTTTAGATTACCTATTTATACAGTGTAACGATAACGTTTAAACTAACAATATAAATAATTGTATTAAAGTATGGTATCTATTTATACTGCAATATGATTGGGCAATATAATTTGTGTAACACATATATGCAAATAGGTTACACGAAGGCTTATTGTACTGTTTTCACAAAAATAACTTTAGGTTACACGCTACTAATGTTGTGTAACGTTACACAAACCCGATTTTGTAACTTTTTAGTTTTGAACCCAATTCAGGTTCTTTGAACCAAAACTGGGTTCATTTGAACCAGATTAGGTTCATTTGAATCAAATTGGGTTTATTTGAGCCTAATTATATTTAAATAATGTTTATTTAAACCGATCGGGTTTATTTAAACCAAAATCAGCTTTATTTGAACCAAAAATAGGGTTATTTGAACCAAAAATGAGTTTATTTAAACCAAAGAAGTATTTATTTGAACCAAAAGCAGTTTATTTGAACCAAACCTGGGTTTACTTTTTCAAAAGAAGCTATTTTCATCAATTTTTTAATATAAAGTAAATCTCAAAAATGCTATTAATTGATGATCCATTTATAATTGGCACTAATCATGTGTAAATTAATATTTAATATTGAGGATAATCGTTATAATAATTTTATTATATACTATTACATCTGAGACATTTTAACAAATGGGCAAAAGAGTATGACAAGCACAAGTTACCTTATTAGAAGTAGGTACTTTAGACGAAGATATACATTACGGTCCTTATTCTCGTTATTGGTGGAAAATAAACACGAAATAACAATACATACTTTCCTATATGTATTGGGCAAAAAACCAAAGTTGTTCTTAATAATTATGAGTTTATTGTAACTGTTGTAGTTGGTTACCCGAATAATCTTCATTTACCTGGCTATATATGCCAAAGTAATACTTTTTATACTGAAACTTCTGTGGACGATCCTTGAACTGCTGTTTCTTCTATATATAGTAAAATTTTTAGCAATAAAACTCAGTATTCTGGTCTGCTTATAGTCNTCATTTACCTGGCTATATATGCCAAAGTAATACTTTTTATATTGAAACTCCTGTTGACAATCCTAGTACTGCCGTTTCTTCTATATATAGTAAAATTTTTAGCAATAAAACTCGGTATTCTGGTCCGCTTATAGTTGGATGGACCGATCAAAGTATTATTACACAGTTGTTAGCCGATATTCCTTTTATTCCTTTTTCTTTTAATCTTGGAAAATATAAAATTTTTGTCTTTGGGATTGGATCATCATTACGACAAGATTGGAATAATGGTGGATTGGGTTATAAATCATCTTTAATTCATACATACAATCAAAAGCAAGCATTATATGTTTTATCTTTAGAAGAAAATAGCTGTAAAATTGAAATTTATCAGGACTTACAACCAAAAGAAACAGTAGAAAATACATCGTCAAATAATGTTTGGCAACTCTTTGGTTTTAAAAAATATAGCGGGATACAGCTTTTTGGTCTAGACAATATCGTAACTAAACGATTAATAAAACAACACCGAATTCCAACATGCACACCTTATCAATGGAATGACATTTCAATTATGAATACACTTTTCAATTATCATGTAAAACGAAGAACAATATCTAATATTGACTGGCATAAACTCTTTACTACGTGGGCCGAAGATAATGATATTATCGAATTTAATTCTGTGCTTAATGCATTGTATCCACGAAATTATGAATTTAATGATTGGGAACTAAATGCATGGCGTTCAATGCTTCGGGCTGCTGGTGCTTATAACATAACACCATGGTCATGTGAAGAATCTAAGGTAAAAAACTAAAAATATTAGTGAAATTAAATTTTTGTAAAATAATTTCACTAACATTTCTACGTATAATTAGAATAATATAAATAATCTCTAATTCATAAAAATTAATAAATACTATACTTTATTAGTAACAAAATCGAATTCATCAAATAATGATTCTGCACTACTTAAACAGCTCTACCAATTAGGGTTCATAACAAGCATACCTCTCTATATGCCCAACGCGACACATACTTTTTGGCATTCCTTTTCCTATGCTTTAAATAATAATAAAAAAACCCTAATGAAAAAAGAAGAATTTTATCAATAATCGCCGAAAATTTTACTTATAATGAATTAGAAACAAATTTAGGAGTATGTTTATATCAAAACCTAACTTTGTAAAATAATATAAATTTAATTTACCTAGTTTGATAGGTTGGCCGTCATACTATTTCTAGAGCACGTAAACATGCAAACTTATATGGTTCTGGTGCACCACTACTTTCGAAGCCTATTGTTCATCGAATAAAGTTATCTGAAGAACAATTAAATCAGTTCGACCTATTTTTTTCAGACAAAGAACATGTTAATATGTCATCATACAAAACTGAAACCTCAACGGAATTACCTATACTATACCTCCAAAATCACAAAAAAGCCCTGTGGGAAAAATTTCATGAAACGTATCCAGACGGAATGCAACGCACATCGTTTATGACCCGTTTGCAAGGTGTACGTTATATATATAAATATAACCTTGGTGTTATTTGTTCAATTTGTAATGACCTCGGTTACTAAGTATTTGAAGAAATAGAAAAACTTTTAGAATTACATATTAGTGATACTTGTCTTCAGGTATATGCAATATATAAATGCCGCTAGAGAAAAATAAGACACCAAGCTTTCAATTATATAACATATCGACAATTGAAATATTATCGTTTATATAACTAATAAGATATGTTTTATAATTGAAAGCTCGAAGTCTTATTTTTCTTAGCAACATTTATTATAGATGGGCAAAGTAATTTTGTAAGTAATTATGACTTATTATTGCATTTTATTACTTATTACTTATACATATAAAACACATTATAATAGTCGAAATTTAATCATAAAATTACTTACTATTACCTATTGCAAAAAATGATTGCAAAATCGGATGGTAAAATTTGGGAATCTTAATTTAAAAATATAAGCCTACCAAAGACTCGTTATTAATAACACTAACTCTAAATCCTAACTCAACTATAAAAAAAGCGAAAATTTTAAAAATCGAACATAAAATAGATCCAAATTTCACCATTATCTGATTTCGTAATTATCTGTAATATTAAATAATAATTTTGCCTATCTTGAATATTCATATATATATACACACTCTGGTCTAATTATTTTTTCAATATATAGAAAAAATTAAATAATCAAACTCAAATTTTAAAGCAGTATTTACGAAAAGATTATAGTACAAAGCTTACCATTAATCAATTAGGTTATGCTATCCATGATTTGTGTATAAGCCATTGCGTACGTTATGCTTTTGGTGATTGCAATTCAATACATTTGGAAATATGTGAAAATTGTAAAAATCTATTTGCTTTTTTTAATGAATTAAAGGCTAATATTACTAGCGAAGTTCATGAATCATTAAATGAATATCAAAATCAGCTTATATATTTTCAAGCTCATCATATTCGCAAAACATACCTTAATGCACAACTAAATGCTAATCTTGCACAACTGGATTCGGATAGTGCACTCATAATCGTTGATTATAAGATGAAAATTTTATGCCAAAAGTCTAGAGAAACTAAAGCCAAATTTTTTGGCAAATGTGGATGGTCAATCCATTCGGTTTTAATGTATACAAAAGATCCTAACACTAATAAAATCAATGTTAATGCATTTGACTATTGGAGTAGTGATAGCAAACAAGATGCCTGGTTTACTGCATCTTCTCTTCATGGTGTACTAGAAACAATTGAAATAAAACCAAAACGGATAAGTATTTTTTCTGATAACAGCCCACATTATCATAACACAGAATTGATAATAATAATGGCACATTGGAAAAAATGGTATGATATTTCTGTATGTAAGTGGGTTTTTCTTGAAGCGGGTGAAGCAAAAACAGCAATAGACTCACATCATGCTCAGGTAAAAAAATTTTGTTCTTATAAAACCAAATGTTCTAGTAACCTATCATTTGTGCGCTATATAATATCTATGGCTTCTATAACAAGGGATAAAAAATAACCCCCTCTATTATCCAAAATGTTCTAGTAGCCTATTATTTGTTTGTTATATAGCATCCACACCAAGGGTTAAAAAAAAAACCTGTTATTATATTATATAGATAACACATGCAATAAAATGGTGGGTAAAAATAGGACATAATATTGAATCTGGAGAAGAGATACAAGAAGCAATAAAAGACTTAGCAGGCACACACGTTGCTAACATCTTACCTAATCGTGAAGGTGATATATTAGTGCTTGGCACAATCGAACAAAAACTTGATACTCAAATACTTACGATTAAGTCGAACAGCTAGTCATATATGTACACATATACGTAACTGACTTGATTTGATGCACTATTTGATCACAAGTAATTTAGCATCAAGTTTTGTTGATTATGCCGAGCACTATGATATATTATATTCTAATTTTTAACAATAAAACTAAAACTAATATCAATTAATTGAACAAATAAAGAAAATTCGAAGCTAGAAACGATGCATGGAATTTCCAATTGGCATGAGTAGACTTGGCCAGATGAAGAAACGGATACAGGATATATTCTTGCTAGATCATTACCATGATTGGGATCGTGGAAAAAATTTACCCCTGAGCAGATTATAAAAGTTACTAAAAAGTATGTTTTTAAAAAACCAAATCCTACAATTTCCGAACATACACAACCTACCAAGTCTTGGACTATACCAATACCGATCATTTCAGGTACTATCATAATTTGTAATTTTAATTCAAATTATATGATTTATTTGTTTATACATTCAGCAGATCAAACTGCTATTAATGAACCAAATAGTGGAGTTGAAACTCTAACAGTAAAAAGATAGTAATGCTTTTAAATTTTGTAATTAAACAACTTCTAATAAAAAATTAAACACAAAAAAAGCAGTTTGATCAAGCTAACCCACCGCAAATAGATAGATATCTGTTCATCAACAAGGTAATAATAAATTTCATATTATATTTTGAAATTTCTAGTTATATATATGTATAACATATATTTTAAGTTAGGATAGATACTTTTCGGGTTGGCCTCTAGTTGAAAATGAAAAAAAGAATCATCGTGAGCCTTGGAAACGGATGACAAAACAAGTAAAAAGCCTGTTAGAAAATATGTTTCATACAGAAACAATGGACAGTAGAAACAAGATATCAGGCCAGGAAATGCATAACGAACTGCTAAAATGAGCACAAGATAGTGAACTTGATCCAAGTGACATTCCGAAAGTAACTACAATTAATAACTGGATCATAGCCTTCAGTCAAAAGTGGAAAAAAAGTATAGCAAGAAACTCTTTAGAGATAGCTGAAACCTCTAAAACATCAACATAAAGTAGTTTTATGAAAATTGTAATTTTAACTTACTTTGTGTTGAGCGAATTTTACATAAGGAGTTGGTTTGGAATCTGGCATTCATACATAGCAAAGTTTTTTTTACGATTATTATTCAAGCTTATTTTTTAACAATAAGTTACTGTTAGTATTTTTCAATAAAATCGTATGATTTGGCACATGATATAACCATTTTTTGGGAAGTAAGTCCTTTAGCAGGTTTTTGTACTTCAGGTAATATCTTAATAGATCTGCAAATTTTCACCCCAATTACATATAGAAAATAGTGCCGATTATAGATGGATCATCAATTAAGTAAATTTGTTCAAAAATGAAATATATTTATAGAAAATATTTAAACTACTTTAAATTAGTATGTTTTTTAATTTTTCAAAAAATTTAACAATTTAAAAATAAGCTATTCTAATGTTTTTTTGTATAACTTTTTGGCCAAAAAGGATATTTTTTTCAGAAAATATATGATATTTGAACCGGGCATTATTATATAGCAACTAGAGCTGCAAATATTTAAAAGGTCCAAGGTAGTACGTCACTCTTCACTTCATATAAAATTTATATATAATCATATTAAACGTCACGTCACATATGTCACGTCAAACGTCATAGTATATATTCATTGATATTCTAAAGTCTGCAGCTCTAATAGCAACCCATCACCATAGCGATCCTACGATCGACCAATCAAATCAATTATATGAGTCATGTAATCACTGATTTGCGAAGCAATATATATGAAGCAAACTAGCGAATATATAACTCACAGAACCAATTTTGATTAATCCATTACTCTAAAAATATTGTATAATAAACCGATCACTAAATTAAAAAAAATAAAAAAGCGAATTTACTGAAAATTTTATTAAAAAAAACAAATCACTACTGGGCAACTCTCAAAATTTTTTATTTTTTTTTTAAAAAAAACAATACAAATATACCAAAAGTTTTATTAAAAAAAAAGCAAATCACTATTAAGACAACCCATAAAATTTTTTTAAATCAGTATTACAACTTTATGATATTATAAACCCAACAAATTTTATTAAAAAAAAAATTAATATATGATCCAATGAAATCGACAATATTTTAATGACTCAAGGTACGTTCATGTTCGCATAGTACTTACATTATGATTATCCATATATATATTCATCTAGTGCTTTCATACATATTTGCCCAGTACTTCCATACACGTTCACCCGGTGCTTCCATACACGTTCACCCGGTGCTTCTATATACACTCGCCTGGTGTTTCCATATATATTTGCCTGGTGCTTTTACGATATGTTTGCTCGATGCTTTCATTAAACGTTCGATCAGTGCTTTAGCAAAACCTAAAAAAGTTAATAAACAAAACAAAAAAAAAAAAAAAAAAGAAACAAAAACAAAAAACT
This sequence comes from Gigaspora rosea, assembly GCA_003550325.1. NCBI lineage: Eukaryota > Fungi > Glomeromycota > Glomeromycetes > Diversisporales > Gigasporaceae > Gigaspora > Gigaspora rosea. The sequence goes on along the minus strand of QKWP01002558.1, from coordinate 6,175 downwards.
TAATCTTACCTACTTGAAACACCACAAATATGTTTTTTGGTATATTCATGCTAAGTAAAGCCTTAAAACCTTAAGAAAGAAAAACAAAATTAGTACCAAAATTAAATGACAGAGAAAAAGCAAAATGTAAAGAAAAAAATTTAATATTTTATCGAAAATACTGCACAAACACCTGCTCAGTATTAATTCACATCTGGCGAAGTCTAAAAACTCTAAGAAAGAAGTTAGTAACAAAACTAACAAGAAAAAATAAAAAACAGAAAAAAATCTTATCCAAAACACTATATGCACTTTACCTGGTGTGGATTCATGTTTAGCAAAGTCTAAAAACCTCAAGAAAAAAACTAAAATTAATAATAAGGTAATAAGGCTAACAAAACAGGAAAAAAACTAACAAAAAAAATTAATATCTCACTTTACGTTCAAAAACCTCCAAAAAAAAAACTAATGTAAGAAAACTGATATCCTTTAAGAAAAAAGGCTGATATTTTTAAAAAAGAAAACTGACATCCTCTAAAAAAAAACCTGAAATTAGTAAGGGGCATGCCATTTATTACGTAATATTTTTTACTTAGTAGCCACCTCTACCCATGTATGGTGTAATCATTTTATCTAATTCTAATTGATTAATATAATATATAGATGTGATCACTACCTCTGACTATGTATCCATGGTAAAAATTACGTAATAAATGGCATGCCCCTAACCAGAAAAAAAAAAAAAAAACCAAAAAAAAATTAAAATCATATTTTATATTTAAAAACTTCCAAGAAAAAAAATGACATAAAAACTGACGTTCTCTAAGAAAATAGCCAAAAAGAAAACTAACATTCTTCAAAAAAAACCCCCAAGATTAGTAACTAGACAAACAAGCAAAAAAAAAAGAAAACCAAAAAAAAATTAATATCTTATCTAAAAAGTCGCATACACATTTGCCTAGCACTAAGCAGCATCTAGCAAATCCCAAAAAAAAAAAAAGATTAGCAAAACAAGACAATTTACAACTAAAGCAAAAAAAAGGAAATAATATACTTAAAAAGCTATTTAAAAACCTTTGCTGATACTAATTTATGCCAAAAAAGAATAGAATTAGTAAAAAAAAAAAAAAAAGTGAAGTAAAAAGAAAAAATAGAGTATCTTATCTGAAATGTCACTTTGGTATTTCGCTTCCTTAAGACTACAAATCCAAAAAAAAAAAACAACTAAAATTTAGATCAAATCAGATTAAGGGAATTAACCTCTAATTCGGCTTACTCTATTTATATGATTATTAATTTTTAATATGATTGCCCAATTATATAAGGGTCATTATAATAATTTTTATTTAAACCAATCATGAATTTATTTAATATTATTTAAAAAAAAACAAACTAAAAAACACCCTGTGCATTATGCACGGGTTTACAGCTAGTCTATATATAAAATTTGCCGATGATTAAATTGTGCATCCACTTATTTGCACGGATAATACAAGCTTCTGGAGAGGAAATAGCCAATCAGAGAGTGCAAATTTTGACTATTTCAAACCAGCTCAACAAAGAATTCGAACACGTGTAAAAGAAGAAAAAAGCGAAAATACACAAAAACTAATGTTTAAATCGATCTTGGTGCACTAATTAAAAATGACGAGAATGAAATTTTACTTATATTAAATATCACTCTAACCTTATAGCCTCTAATCTTAAGACCCTAACCCTAAATTTTTATTTCACGCACTTAGTTTATTTACAAAATCAGATTTTCTTTTTTGGGTTGTATTACCCATGCAAATAAGTAAAATGTTAAATTGCTTAAACTATGCGCATGCATGCATGCATGCATTATGCGCATGGTGCCCATTTCTATTCACAACACATGTTCTTTTCCTCTGGTCTGATTTCGCCAGTCCGGTTGGTAGGGTCCACCATAAACCTTTTTGTCGTAAGTCCACTTCTGGTCAGTCCAAACCGGTCAGTCTCTGTTCGATTTCTGTTTGGGTACCGTTAAAAGTCAGCTACCTCTTTAAGTTTTATAATTTTTAGAAATTTATTTATTAAATTTCTATATATAGTAATAAATTAATATATTTAGTAATTTGCTAATTTTAATTTAGTATTATACAAATAATTAAACTCTTTCTAATGATTTTTCATACCAAATTTTTCAAAAAGACCGATCTATAAAACTTTTGCAGTTATTATATTTGTACATAACAAATACCTTATCAAAAGTGACTTGGATAAAAGAAACAGATTGTATGTTGAGACAAACTAAAATAGAGTTGAAAAAGAACTCTCCTTATGGTTTAAACTCTCTGGATAGAAGATTTTGTTGCTATAGAAGATATAGTAGAGCTAAAACCCTGAGATTTTTTGTCAAAAGACACAGAAGCTTAGACAGAAATGTATTTTTGATTAAATATAATATTCTGCAAAACATAAAACTTACATTCTCTACAACTTTGGTACTCTCAATATTTCTCCTTGGACTTTTCGAAATTTCACCAAAAAGTGGGAAATCCAGCTTACCCCCTCCAAAAGATCAGCATTGTTTACAATTTCCAAATTGGAATAGTGTCTACCAAAATGGAGTCAAATCATGACTTGTGTGCAGGATTTTGTAATAAACAATAAAACACATGTGATAGCTTAGAGGAAATACTGAAATGAAATTTTTTCTAGAATATTCTTGTAGATGTAGTTTCTTTTCTTTTATTGCCTTTATACGTACATATAATACTCAGGTGGGGTGTTTTTTTGCGCAGTATTATATAATTTTTATCTTATTCATTATTATCATTTATTCTCGTTAGTTTTTGTTTTAAGCAAAGAAATTTTCATTGTCTTTTTCATCTAGTAATTTGTTTTTTTAGTGTTAGTATTTGGTTTTTCGTTTAGGTTCGTAGTTATTAACCCTTTTTAGTTTTTTCTTTTATTTTCATTCAATTTGTTTTTCGTTAATGGTTGAATATGGATAGTAATATCCCTGCTATTGTTGCTAGGTAGAAGAAATTTAAAGAATTTTTTTTGCTTTTGATAGGCTAATGAAGTGGTTTACTTTATCTAGGGATGGCAAAGTCCTTAAGTCCAAGACTTTAGGACCTGGTTTTTGAATCTGGTCTTTAAAAACTAGGTTCCAATTTTAGGACCTAGGTCCATAGGTCCACAATAGGTCCTAAAAATATTATAATAAAATAGTAAACAAAAAATTTAATTGGTTAGAAAGTATTAGAACTAAGTTCAAGAACTTAATACTATTGAAGGACCCAGACATCTAGTATAGAGGTTATACTTGTTTTTTTTTAGCAAAAACTCCTGAATTTAAAAAGCAAAAAACAGTTTTTTGCTAATTAACTTGGCATCCAGTAGACCAATTTGAACAAACTTTTTTTTAAAATGAAACTTTCTGTAAGGCGCATTTAACAAAAAGTTCATTCAATTCTGATTACTAGATCAAAAGTTATTTAAACAAATATATTTTTGTTTTTAGCAAATTGGGCCAAAATTTGGTGTTGTCTAAAGCTGTGTCCATCACATGACATAGAGCCAATCGAATTGTTTATTTTAATCAACACGGATCAGCCCAAAGAGACAAAAACAGTGAAAAAAAGTGAAAGTCGCAAAAATACAAGAAACAACAGTCTAAGCCCATTTTGGTACATTAATAAAAAATTGTTGAGAGGACAATTTTACTATAAGACATGCTCTAACATAACCCCAAATTAACTCTTACCCTAACTTTAATTAAAAAATCAAAAACACATAACTGGACATGGCTTTAGATGTCTCCCAAAATTGGCCAAAATCCAGTTATGACCTATATGAGAGATATCTGAGGTTCTACTATTGGTCAGATATAAGTTCTAGGACTTATTATATGAGAACCTGGTCCTTAGGTTTGTGTGATAGGACTTACAAGTCCTAGAACCAAGACAGATCTGAACTAACTTTACCATCTCTAAGGGGGCTTCCAGAAATTACATGATTTTTTGGTGGGTGAGTAGGGTCCCAAAAATATTAGGTTATAATTATAATTCTAGTCAAATTTTTATAATTCTGGCCAAAAGTATAAAATTATAAAATTATTAATAACTATTGATCTACTAGACCAATTTTATGATTTAACTACCAAAATGTTCGTCTCACTGAGACGATTCTAACAAGCCCAAAATCGGTAAAATCTAATTGCAGGGTCCCAAGATCGTTCAACTTTTGTGTAATTTTAATAGTGATTTTTTAGAATTACTAAGTAAATTTCTTTAATATTGAATAACTTTTGGTCCACTAGTCCATCTTGGATGATTTAACTACCAAAATGTTCGTCTTAGTGGGACGATTCTAACAAGCCCAAAATCACTAAATTCCAATCACAGAATTCCAAGATCGATAAAGATTTTTGTTGCTTGTCTAACAATACAAATCTTTATTGATCTTGGGATTCTGTAATTAGAATTTAATGGTTTTGGGCTTGTTATAATCGTCTCACTGAGACGAACATTTTGGTAGTTAAATCATCCAAAACGGGCTAGTGGATCAAAAGTTATTCAATATTAAAGAAATTTACTTAGTGATTCTAAAAAATTACTATTAAAATTACACAAAAGTTGAATGATCATGGGACCCTGTGATTAGATTTTAATGATTTTGGGCTTGTTAGAATCATCTCAGCGAGACAAACATTTTGGTAGTTAAATCATCTGAATTAGGTTAGTAGATCAATAGTTATTATCAATTTCATAAATTAAACATATAAATAAATTTTAAAAAATATAAAATTTGATTGGCTAATAGAGTATCAGGTGTGGGTGGGTAGGGTAAAATTTTGAAATTTATTAGTAACGTAATTTCTGGAAGCCCCCTAACTTTATCTATAAAGTAGTATAACAGGTTATATTATGGTACTCTTAGAAGTTATCAAGTAACATCAGATTTGCAAAATTGAATACAAGGAATTAGTTTAGTTTACATGTATGGCTTTTCTACTTCTTAATTATACAAAAATAAATATCGGCAAGACTGTCAAAGGTTAAAAAAAAAATAAAAATTTAGTAATTTAATTCTAATATTTAAAGATAATAACTAACATAATATTTTTTAAAATTTTATAAAAATTTAAAGTTATATAAATTTGTTATGCTAAATAATTTTTACTTAATTTTGAAATTTAGATAACTTAAAAAAAAAAATTAATTTAACATTTACCAGTAGTAAAATTTACTAGTGATTATCTATCTATATATAATTATATATAGTAAAACAAATAAAAATTAAATTTCCTTAATATTAGGATAAGGATAAAGGTTAGATATTAGGATAGAGCTTTATATATAGTAAAATTTAGCAAAAAATTTTTTTTTGTATAAAAAAAAGTAGTTTTATAGACAAAATTTTTAGTTAGAAGTGATTTTTTAAAAATTCTTATTTTTGTTATACAAATTTGTTTTGCATATTATACCTGATCTTTAATTTTAATTGGATTGGTGAAATTCACTATTGGTAAGTATTAAATTTATTCTAAAAAAATTTTTTTTTTAATTTATTGTAACCAGTCTGACCTTTATTAAAAGAATTATATAGAGGTATAATAAACGACAATAACTTGGCTACTTCAAATAAGTGACCAAGTTTGGTTACTGCACTGATTTTTGTAAGCACTAATCATATATCGGCCTTCTCCAATACATCGAATAGTATATAACTGGTATCTAGCTACCTACTTCATAATCTATTCTTCTAAAAAACTTCCTCTCTGGGCTACTTATGATGAAGAATAAAAAAGGTAAAAGATTAAATAGAGAACAAAACAACTAATACTAAACGAAAAACCAAAACAACCAATAAAACAACTAAAAAGAACAAAGTAAAAAAAAACATAACCCAAAGAAAAAGCAAAGAAAATAGAAAATAAAGGTGCTGTTATCCTATATCCACTTCTTCAAAGATATTAGGTAACTAGAGTGATCTTAGACAGTGAACACTTTGTGTAACTTCAAACTTTGTTACTGTGGTATATCTAAGTCAGTATGGCGTTTTTAAGAAAACTTAACAAAGAAGATTTGCAATTACGAAAGAGGCTACAATTAAAAGTATATGAGGATACTAATAACTGTTTGATTTGTGTAGTTAATAGTTGTTTTTATTATTGAAAGAGTATGAAGACTCGATGTTGAACTTGAGGTCCACATCGGCCGCTTTT
>QKWP01002557.1:25576-60522 GCA_003550325.1 Gigaspora rosea | reverse complement strand
TTTGTCTTTAAAATCTTCTTTTGCAGGTATATACTGCACAAAGGTTTGTATAATATTGCTTCCAGTTTGGATGACAGCTTCGACTATGTCTTTCCATAGTTCATCACAGGTTATTCCGATTAATTTCGTGCGACTTTGGTTCCTTTCACACTGTTTATAAAACAGTTGGAGTGCACTTGAATCAATATGTGATATTGTAAATAGGTCATATTTGATTCTCTTTTCATGTTCCTTGCGAGTTATCTCGCTTAGTTCTTTAGGTTCTCTAGGAATATCTTGTTGTTTAGGCACTTTTAAAGTGGCAATACTGTGCCTATGCCTTGTTTTCTTTTCTTTCAGAATTGGATTTAGTCGTCTGTTTACTTCACTTCCTTTGTTGGTATGCCTTATTTTACTTCTTTGTTTTACTTCATTCTTGTTTTCTTTTCTTGATTCTGTATTCTCATTTATATTAGGTTTCTTGGGTTCATTTGTTATATTTTTATTTGGTTGGCCACTTTGTTTTACTTCACTTCCTTTTCTTTCGTCCACAGGTTTTTGAAACTTCTTACTAGCCTTAGGAGAAAGGAAAGGTCGTCAGTGAAATGTGGGTACTCGAAACTTGCTGCTAGGTTTATCCTCAGAGTATACTTCGGATAGGTTTGGCAGTAGCCTCCGAGCATTGCCGTAGCCGTTTTTGGATTGCTTCAATCGGTAGTATTGGTGTATAAGAACTCTTTGATTATGTATAGGTTCATTATTAATGAGAATAATATGGTTCTTTTGATCTTTTGATATTCCTATCTGTGATTGATGTTTGTTACTAAGGAGGATGTATTTTGATTCTGTGTTTAGAACGTCTATCTTTAGATTACATGTTAAATATTCATTAATTTTGATATCGACTACTATTTTGCCTATTATTTTGACTCCACTTCCTACTGCTTCTGCTATTGCCGGTTTTGATATGATTTTTTCTAGTCCTAATTTCTTTGCATGGTTTATTCCCATTGACGTGTTAGTTGATCCTTCATCTAGTTTGAATTCCATTATTATGCCATTTACGAGTGCTATAAAGTAAAATCCTTTTGCTCCTTTTTGTTTGAGCTTATTGATTTTTGTTTGTTCAGGAAAGAATAATTTTTTATAATTGTGATAGGCAGAGTATTTTGGTTCGTTAAAATATTTTTCTTTATTGAAGGTAAATAGTTCTAGTTCTTTGGTACATGAATATAGATATGGATAATTATACGTATTATAATGTTTGTTATTATACTCTCCAATACAGCCTGTATTTAATTTAGAGAGTTGTTCATGAGTATTGGGCATGCTCTAGTTTAGAAATAATAATCATTTTCTGATTCTTCTGAGCTTTTCTTTTCAAGGTTATGACTTTCATATTCATCAGAATCGCTTGAATCACTTGATGATTCGTATTGTTCAGGGTCTTGATAGGATTGTGATTCTTCATCACTTGATGAGTATTCATTTTCAAGATGATATTGTTCTCTAAATTTTGTGAATCAGATGTATTCATCAAAGTCTTCTTTTTCTCTTGATTTTTCAAGGTTAAATACTATTGGGTCTTCTACTCCTTCTATATCTTTTCAGTATTTGTAACATCTATTGGTAAAATGTGTGTCTGTTTTACAATGATCACACCACATTTTCTTGTTCTTGTATTTTTCTTTATTAAATGATTTATATTTCTTTTCGTATTGTCCTGATGAGTCCTTTGGGCGAAATGATGATTTCTTGAATCTTTCTTCTTTGGTTCTAAAAGGCTTGGATGAGTCTTTTCTTTTCTTTGATTCTTTCCATTTCTTGTAGTCTTCTCTGGATTTCCATGTTCTTCCTTTTTTGTCTATATATTCATTTCCTTTCTTGTTAAATTCTTTTCTGCTTCTATCTTTTGAGAATTTTTCTTTTGAGAATTTCTTTCCTTTGCTATATCCTTTATCTTGTTTCTTGGATCTACAGTCACTCATAAGATGTCCTTTTCTTCCGCAATTATAACATTTCATGTTTCTGAGAGATACTATTGCGAATTCATTCTTTTTGAATCTATTTTCTTTTTTCTTCTTTTCATTATCATAGAATTCTCTTTGTTTATTTAGGAAGTTTGTTTGTTTCTTTTCTGATTGGTTTCTGAAATATTCTCCTACTTTTCCTGATTTATAATAATCATACACTCTTGATAGTGCTGTAAAGAATGCAGGTGTATCCGTGATTTCATTATTAATTAAGTTCATCTGGCTTTTGTAGTCTTCCAGTTCATGTCGTCCATTTGGTAACATTCCTTCTAATAGTATTTGTAATCCTCCTAAGAATGATGTGTTGTTTCTACATAGTGCTAAGTCGCGGTTAAATTTGGTTTGGAAGTTTGCTGCTTCATCTATTTCAATTAAATATCTTGGTTCAAATTTCATTTTGTTGAACAATTTCTGTTTTTCTTTAATCATTTTTGGTGTTATAAATACTTTATCAAACCATAATCTGAATGATATTTGTCTTGACATTCCATCTGTATCTGCACATGTTAAGTTTCCTTGTCCTATTCCTCCAGTATGTGCTGCTTGAAAGTACATGTTCATTTCTTCAGGGAAATTGGTTTTGTCTAACAAGATTGTTGTTGGGTTATCTTGTACTGATTCCCATTCATGCCTTCTTCTTCGTGCTCCTCTATTGAAGTCACTTGGGAAGTATGTTGTCAATTCATTTTTATGTGTTTCATATAATATGTATCTGTCGTAATCAAAGCATGATATCGCCAATTTGTGTATTAGGTTCTTTAAAAATACTACATTATATGCTCCTGCATCTGCTGCGTTTCCTGCTATAAGTCCTGCTATATTATTTAATGCTATTCTATTATATCCATTATTGTAGTTTCCAGTAAAGTATCCTGTTGTTAATAAGTCCAGTGGTACATATACTTGTATTGCATGTTCGAAATGATTTCTAAATTGTACCCAATTTGAGCCATTGAGTATCATTCCATTCATTAAAGTTTTAAAGTTAATTTTGTTGAGGTCTGGAAATTCTATAGCGCCTGCCATTGTGCGTCAAAGTTTGGTTTTATTTCTGTATATAGACAAAATTGTATATAATCTTTGATATGTAAGTTTTCTAATTCAAGTCCTTTTTCTAACACTTCTCTTTCTTTAGAAATATGTCCAATAGTTATATAGGTTAATGAGTCTTTTATCTCTGGGAATTTCTTAAGTTTATCAAGGAATTTCTTCTGATTTTCTTTCTTTTTCTTTGATATCTTTTCAAGTTCCTTTTTATATTCGTCTTCAAGGGTTCGTAGTGCGTTAATTACTTTCACGAATGTATCGTATTCCCTTATTGTTAATGTTGTTTGATATGAAGGTATGCTATCAAAATATCTTTTGAATTGGTCTTGTAATTCTCTTTTTCTTGAGTTGTGATAATATGTATTTGGATATATCGTTAGCCAGTAGTTGAGTTCTTGGTTTGTGAGTTTAATTGTGTTACTGTGTTGCATTCAGGTATTTTTGGTTCGTGATTCTGGTCAAATATTCTAAGTCCTGTTTATACACTCTTACAATGTTATTAATATATTCTTCAGGTTCTTCTTTCCTTATACAGTTGATAATATATGCTTGTACTAGTTCTGCTCTTGCAGGTTTATTTTGATCAATTATGACCTTGCTTTGTTGAAATATTATTTCTTCGTGTTGTTCTAACTGTTTGTACTTTTTGGGTCCTAAATCGATATTTCTGAGTTCTTTGATTCTATTTTCAATATCTTTGAGGTATTCTTCAGGGTTTAATAAGTTGATGTTGTTATTATTCATTAAGCTGTAGTTACAGGTGTTATAGTACTATCAATTGCTGATGCAAGTTGATATATTCTTTGTTGTTCTTTTTCTGCTAATTTGAGTTTGTTATTAAGTCTTTGTTTATATCCGAAGTATACTGCTAATATAAATGTGAATACTGCTATTAATGCTATTACTATATCTTCAATTATTACGTTCTGATCTTGAAAGTATGAAAGTGTTACTATTGCAGTTGCTGTAGTTGTCTGGAATACAGTTGTTGGTTGTGCTGTTTGAGTTATTGTTATGTTTAAGGTCTGAGTTATTGACTGAGTTATTGTAGGTACTGATATTGTTACGTGTGAGAACTGTTGACTCATTTATTTTCCTTGTTGGAGTGCTTGTTGGTATTGTCTAAGTTTTCGTTGTTGATCAGGTGGTAGACTATTGATTTGTTCTTGAGTTAGGGTTCTAAGTTCGTGTTGTCCTGATTGAAATTCTGGTACTCTATTGTTTCTTCTTAAGTTCCTTTGTTTTCTTTTATTATAGCTTTTGTGTATACAGATGATAATAAGTACTATTAATGCGATACTTATTACAGTAAGTGTGATAATTGTAGCAGTTTCTGGTGAGATTGGTGTAATTGGTTGTTCTTGGGTTTGATTCATTTAGCAGCAGCCTGAGTCGTTGTATTGTGCTTCGTATGATACGTTCGGATGTCTTTTGTATAGTCTCTTTTATATCTTTGTATTGATATACAACAAATAGTAATTGTTAATATATAGATGAATATTACTATAATTAGTGCTTGTAACAATGAGTATGCTAAAGGGTTCTTTGATATATCTCCTGAAGTGTTATCAATTGTTGTTGGTACAATAGTTTGGATAGTGGTCATAGATTGTTTGTGAAAGAATGTTTGTGTTTGTGAATATATTTGATCACGTGGGTATATGCTTTGGTTTGTTCTAATATTTCTAATTATATTGTTTATGAATGAAGGTTCCTGAATGGAATAGTTCATATACAGTTACACTAGTATTGTTGTTCTGGTGCGATAAGGTACTAAAATATTACGTTGGGCTCCACCTTTTATTTGTATCTTGGTGGTTGGTTGTTTTGTAATTGTGATAATTGTTGTGCTAACTGTTCTATATTGATATTGTTTATATCTAATGGTGTTGTAAATGGTGTTTGACTTGTTCCTATTGGTGCCTGTGTTAAGTTGCGCTTATAGGCTAATTTCCTTTTTCTAATTCTTCTAATACAGATTCCTAATAATATGCCTATTATTGATAATGCGGCTGTGATTGTTGATAGAATTTCTATTGCTAAAGTATTGTTTATATTGTTTTTTGGAGCGTCTGTAGATGTAGCTAGTATTGTAATTTTGGCTTTTGTTGGCTTTGTACTTGGATTTTCTTGAGCATTTGGTATTGTAGAAGTTGGTGTTGCAGATGTTGTTTGTGGTATTGGTACTAAAATTACTATATCGGCTTGTACTATGGTACGATTTTTCTGTTGATATTGATATTGTTCTGAGGCTAAAATTACTAATATTATAAATAATATTATTTGATGTATTAAGGCTGTTTTGGCGTTAATCATTGAGAATTTGTTTTGGCGAAGTTGGATGCCTTTCTCTGTTCAATTACTGTACTGTATTGTATTTGTTTAGAATCTCGGCGTTGAAATACTTTGAGTTCTAAATTAAATGATGATTGTGTGGGTGAATAAGTATGATTGGTTGAATATGATTCTTTTTGCGCTTGTTTGTTTTTATTTTGTAAGTTCAATGATGGTTATGGGTGTGTAGTCCGTAGGTAACAGTTGAGTAGTTTTTAACCAAGTTTCTTTGGTTTCTTGCTACTTTTTGGATTAAATATAGCCTGAATGGCTTGCTGTTCTGGTTGAATTTGTAGTGGTTTAGTTAAATTTTCTAAGGTAAAGGTGTGATTCGTGGGTGTCAGTTGGTTGAGCGCCTTATATTTCTTTTAAGTATTTCTTTGCTTTGTAATTCTTTATTGTTTATCGAATGTTAGTTAATACTTCTGTTTCAATATAGTTCCTTCTTTGAGGTAGCTATTCTCAAAGTTAGTACTCAAGAGTGCGTGCTATTTCACTTTTGATGTTCGTTGAAACTTTTAGTCCAGAAAGTTATATAGTTAAATAAACTTTATTAACAAGTTTTTCGATAAGAAATATGTTTATATTTAATAAACTTTGATTTTATTTATAATATTTAATGTATAATAGATAATACAGTTGAATAATAATAATGTGTAAAAGTAAATAAGAATATACGCTATATAGTTTAATATCATTTAAGATATTAGGTACGTTGGTGCTAAACTAATATTCAAGGTTCTGTACGGTATATGGTAAAAATATTGTGGTATAAATTTCGATTTTTAATACAGTAATATGATTAACAATTTATAAGGGTAATATGTGAATAAATATAATTTAAATACTTAAAAATGTTAAAAATACAAAAATACTAAAAAAATACACAAGAATAACTATCATGTAAAAAGTTCGGGTTTAAATAATTATTTTCGATTAATAAAATACATCACGTTAATTTCGTTTTTCTATCTATTTGATCATGTTAACATATTCGTTGTTTACGTGTTATTGTTTTGATTGTTTTTCGGTAGTTACGCCGATTTCTGTACCAGCTAGATTAGTGTTATGGTTCAATTTTCAAGTTTCCGATGTTCGGTTTTCTTTATGGTCCAATTTGTACAAATTTGGAAGATGATCTTCTGGGTAATTTTATGTGATACCCTGTACACGCTATTCGATACATTAGCCCTTGAGGATGATTCGTTCTTCAGCCTGTACAGGTTTCTTCAATTTTGTTGAAGGTCAGTGTTAATCATTACTTAGAAATATCTGTCGATCATTTTTATTTTACAATGTGTGCCTTTTGTACACACTCTTCTTTTTAAGGTAAATTCTTCCCAGTATGCGGGTATATGTTTATCAAAGATTTCTCCTTTGTAATAATGAATTGTTGGTGTAAATAATTTATGCTGCACTTCCTCGAGCGTCATCCATTTTCTTAGTGAGGCTTTTTAGGTTCTTTGTTGGTGAATTTTTCGTATTCTTTTGGATATACGTAATATATAAATGTAAAGATTTGTATTCTTTTTTCCACTTGGGCAATATCGTGAATTCATTTCATAAATGTTTGAGTTCCATTTTTATTGATCGAAAGGTATTGATGGTTTAGAATGAGTTGCATTCTTATTTCTTCTGGTGTGTATCCAGTTTTTTCTTCGCATTCTCTTATTGCTGCGGTGAATATTCCTTTGTCTGTTTCTTCGATGCTTCCTCCCATTGTCTCATATTGATTGGGGTAAATGGTTACATCCAGTCTTTGTACTGTAAGTATTTGCCATTTTTGGTCTTTTTTGGTAAATGGTATTAATACAGTGTATGATTTGGTAGGAATTTTTGCTAATTTGGGTTCTAGATATTCGTCCCAATATTCTTGTAGTTGGTAAATCTTTTCTTGATTATATCCTTCTGTTTCATGCATTTCGTGTATGAATAGAGTTCTGAACATGTGTTCTAGGTTTGGAATTTTATTATCGATTCTGATGTATTGAGGGTGAACTTGTTTGATCATTTTAAGATATCTGTTATAGATTTGAATAAGATAGTCTTTTGGAATATCTTTATCAGTTCCTTTGTTTTCTTCTATTTCTCTTTGTTTAAACCATTTTATCATTTGTTCAATTCCTGGTTCGCAGAATATGGTATAATTTAATTTGTTTGGTAATAAATTGAATGTTGAATGTTCAAGCATTTGTTGTAATTTTGCTATTTCAAATTCATCTTTAATATTTTCTGCTGTGAAGAATTGTGTACTGATACTGTTCTATCTTCGATAATATAAGTGTTATCAGGAATTTTTTCTTCGAATTGCAGTCGATGTAATTGTTGATACATCATGTTCCATTCATTAATAATGATTAATTGTAATGCAAAGTTGTATATTTCTGGGTCTTTATAGAACATTTTTAATAAATCTTTATATTGTAAAGTGATTTCTTCTCGTAAAATTACGGTTTGCCATAATTTTTGTAACCATTCTTTGAGCCAGTGGCATAATGTAGTTTTTTCTACTGCTATTGCTCTATCGATTACTATAAAGTTGAGTTTTAAGGTATCATGATTTAACATCTCATGTATATTATCATATCCTTTTTTAATTTGATTTGTCAGGATATTTTTAATGAGAAGTGTTGTTGATTTTCTTTTAGGTTTTGATTATAATAGTACCGGATTTTTTGATCCATATGTTCTTTCCATTTAATATATTGTTCTGGTTGTAGTTCTTGCATTTTTGATGCGGCTATTTTTACAAATAGATTTTCTTCAACACATTGTACTATTGTTGTTGAATTTTTTAAGATTTTGTTCAATGCTGCTTGTGGTCTTATTTCTTCTACAACCTTTCGTATTTTTTGAATATCTTGTCTTTCATTATCAAGATGTTTAAAGTTTGAGAATAAGGTTTGTTCATCTTTTTTGTTAAGATCATTAATCTTTTTCATTATAATTTCATGTTCTAATCCTAGTATTGGTGTATTATTAAAGAGTAGTGATTTTTCAATCCGATTTTTCCAAATTTGGTACCTTTCCAGTTGTCTTGCGGAGGTGGTTTCTCCTTTGTATGTTAATAAGTTTTCTCCAAGCGTTATTCCTAAGTTGTTGCAATTTTTTATAAATTCTTGTGAATAGTTTGTTGATTTTTGGTTGTCAATAATTTCTAATCTTTTTTGCCTTTTGTTGAAATAAAAGGGTGGTGGTTTCTTGCTAAACCTTAGTTCTGTGAAGTGTTTAGGTATTTGTAGTTTGCTTTGTTCTTTGGAGTTTATTATTTCATTGTTATCATCGAATGAGTTTAGTATGGTGAATCCTTCTTCTTCCAATTCTTTTTGTAAAAGATATTGGTCTACATTCTTATCAACTTTTCTAAGTTTGATTAACTTTTCTTTTAATTCTTTGAACTCTCCATTATTAGGTTCTTTCAGGAGTTTTTCCATTACTTCTTGTTCTTCTAGTTTTTGAAATTCATACATTTTTTGTTCATTTTTCTATTTATTAATTATTGCAGTTATTCGTTTTTGAGCGAAATAATTTTGAGCTTTCTTTAAGTCTTTTTGTAATGGTTTTGGGTTTGTTAAAATATATTCTTCATAGAAGATATAATTTTTCCATGGTTCTTGCATGTTTGGTACTTTGATTATTTGCCATGTGTTTATGAATTCGTTTTCTTTCAGAAGTTCTCTTGTTTCTCTAGCTTCATCTTTTATTACTTGGTTTTTATATTCATCAAGTAATTCTTGTTTCATTTTTTGTAATTCTAGGAACTCTTTTTTAAAGGTTTCGATATATTCTTCAAGTTTTGGATGATGCTTTTTGTATTTTTCTAAATACTTTTCAAGTTCTTTTGTTAGTCCTATTTTTTCTTTGGTCATGTAAATTTTATGTATCATCTGTTTCATTTCTAATTTACTATGAGTTTCTGGAATATGATCTTTTGGATCGGGTAGGTCATTTCTCATTTTGTTATACACTTCTAGATACTGTTGGTATGCTTCTTGCTCAAATATTTCAGTCATTTTATACTGATAATTGACTTTCGTTTCTTGGTGAGTTTAGGTATATTTTACTAAGATCTGGATCTGAGTTTTCAATTTCTTGATTATCTTCGAAATCAAATCTATCGTTGTCTTCAGGTGGTGGTAAGGTTCCTGTGACTTCAATGGTTGTCAAGTCCTGTCTGATGTATATAAGCAAATCTTGTATTTGTTGTTGAATGTATTCGAGTATCCTACAATCGTCTGTTTTTCGAATAGCTTTAATAGTTGAGTTTACTCCTTTGAGTAATTGTTTTACTGCTTTAAGGTTTGCTTCTCTGTTTATTACTTCAGTTGGTGGTTGTTCCATCAATTGTTATTTATTAATAGGAATAGGTGTTCTATTTCTGTTTCGTTAAGGTTGTTTTCCTTAATGATGTTGAATATTTGCTGTACTGCTTCTATAACTACAGTGGTGTTCATATAATTATTTCTTTTTTAGTTGGATTTTTTGTTGAGTAAGTCTGGATTGTATTTTTTGATACAATTTCTTTGTTTGTTTTAATTCAATTTTGGTTATAACAGTATTCTGTTTGTTAGTTAAGTGCCTGTTGAATGACTCTAATTCTAAGTTTTTTGGATGTTCAAATAGTTTTCTTTTGCTTCTTTCAATGAGCTTTAGAAGTTCTTTTTGTATATAGCATTGACCCATAGTGGTAGTGGGTTTTAATTTGTCTCTTTTATAGTTGTTCAATCATTATGGGACAACTATGAATATTCTTTAATTCTTTTGGAATTTGAGAATTTCTTCGTATAATTTTATTATTTCAATGAAATTGTTTGCTTGAATATTTCATTATCAAAATAAAATATTAGTAAAATATATAAATATATTGGGTTATACGCGTCTTAACTCTGTCGCGTGTCCATGTGATTCCATGTGCCACATGCCTTATCCTTCCTAAATATAGTAATTTGTTGATATAATTTCCTTCGCGTTGGTCATGCCCCAATTTCCATGACTAATAATGTTTATATGTCGGCTGTTGCATTCTGGTGGGCGTGAGATAAGTTTACAAAGTATTGACTTATTCGAGCTTTAAACCTCATTGTGTACCCTAGCCATATTCTAATATCTGTTTACACTTAATAGTGTATTAATGCGTAAATATTATGACTAATTCTTTTCAATGGCGTTGATAAGTATTTTTCCCAATAAGTTGATATTAAGTCATATGTGCTTCAAAAGGCACTGTTTGTAAATATTTTTGTTTTTCCTTTGTACTATGCCCCTTCCATCGCATAGTACAGTCGCTTTCTTTCCAGAACAGGTATAATTACTTTTTATTATCCTATTTCTCTAAAGCGTCTAGGCTAGTTATGGTTTCATTACCCTGTTTCTCTAAAGCGTCCTTATTGTAATGTGTACATAAATATTTTTGATAAAGTATAACTAGTTATAAAATATAAGATAAACTATATATGGTAATATGAAATATTTAAATAATAAGTGATAAATATTAAGTCATTTGATAAGGGTAATTATCAAGCTTGGCAAGTTTGGTACAGATAAACTTTTGTCAATTTTGTTGACATAATCAGTGGTTAAGTCTACTTTAATTTTCTTGGCTTTTTGGAATTCTGATTCTAGGATTTCTGTACATTTATCGCGTTCTTGGATTCTCTGTTCCAGGGATGATTTACTTCGAATTGGTTGTGGTACAGTTAATAATTCTTGATTTTGTTGAATGGCGGTTTCCAATGCTTTTTCCTCATTAGGTAATGGTAATTCTTCAATGTCACTAATTTCTTGTTGTAATTCTAATTCTTTTTGGTTTAGAACACTTCTATCGAGATTAATATATTGGTCTTCAATTGTTTGCAAATGGGTGTTATAGTATGCCACCCTGGTGCTTGCTAGATAATGTTCTGTGTTATCAGCTCTTGTTTTATAAAGATTACATATTTCATCATAAAATTTAATATCATTTCTATAGATATTCCTTTCATTAAATATGTAGTGTTCCACTAGGTTTCGTAGAGTAAGAATTTCTGCTTTAATTTCATTGAGGTTTCTATTGAGATTTTTAATCTCTTGTCTCCATTCTATTTCTTCGATCCTTTCAATGAATTTGGATGTTCCTAATTGTGTACACTCTTGGCATCTTCGATTTTCTTTTTCTTCTGGTGATTGACACCATGATTGACAAGTGGTACATTTTGTGAATTGTCTTATTTCTGTAAAGTAACAATATTCGCAATATGCTTCCTGGTTGTTTGTTTCAAAGTAAATATGATTTTCTTCTGAGAATATGGAGTTACATTCTCCGTTACAATATCTTGCATTTTTAATAAGTTTTTTCTATAGTTCTTTTCCTTTGCTTGTTGATATATTGAATAGTCCTTAAGCTTCAGCTTTCTTCCTGAACTCTTCTATTGTTTGTTTTGTTAATTCAACGTGTTCTTCTTTATCGGGGAATTCCAGGTATTGTAAAATGATCTCTTCGTAATCTTCTTCTCTTAAATATTGTGTATAAACGTCATTATCTGTTTCTTCTAATGCTTTTTCAATTGGAATTATCCCTCTTAAGAAGTTAATTATTTTAATCATCTTTGTGAGGTTTAAATCATAAAAGCTTCCTGCGCTTTTGTTTGAGAAACAGTAGTGATGTATTCTAGTTTCCAGATTCATATTCTCATTATGTGTTGAATCAATCCATGCCTTCCATGCATATTTTTCTTCTAGATTACAGAATAAATTTTGATCTTGGTTGATCATGTTATTTCGGATTCCTGGTGTCGCACAGATTTTACAGGTGCGAATCTCTTCTTCATTTAGAAGTTGTACCATTATTTCTTCTTTTTGATTGTTCCCTTTTGGAAGTTGCTTTGCAAAATTGTATCTACAATTTTTACAGTATAGTAAGGTGTTTCCTTCCTGGGTAATGATTTCCTGAAGATCATTCCTTTCAAAATTGGTTTTACATCCGCAACAGTGGTAAGTATGTTTTAATTTAAAGGAGATGGAAGTAGGTATTCCATTTCCAGAGCTTCTTCTTTTGACCATGTTTTGGTCACATCCACATCCGAATATCTTGTTTTGCCATTCAATTCTTCTTTTTTTACAGTTTCCTATTTCATGTTTTTTGAAACAGTGTCTACATTCTTTATTAGTTTGTTCAGTTACCAAAAGCCTATGTCGTTCTAATCTTCGTTGATTTCTTTTGATTTCGTAATTATTTTCAAATCTTGGAAATTCCTTTTCTTCTTTTTGGAATTTCCTGCATGATTTTCTATAACATCCGTACTGTTTACACTCTTGACAGGGGATATCATGTTCCTATGTTTGATGTCCATATTGGTTGTATTTGTTGCATATGAATTTTGGATAGTCTTTTCTGGTATGTCCAGTTTCTCTGCATTCTTTGCAAATTGAGAATCTACATTCAAATTGTGTATGTCCATTTTTGTGGCATACAGGACATTTTTGAATGTCATCTTCTTCTTCACTTGTTGCAATATATCCGTCAGATCTATTTTGGTTTGTTGTCCTATCTTGTTGTGTACTTCTTTTAAGTACTTGTTTATTTTGTGAGTAATTCTCTCGATTAATTCTTCGTGTTGTTCTTTTGCCATTAAGTATGGTTCTAACAGGTTTACGTGGTATCCTGTTATATATACCATTTTGTTGCGAAGGTGTTGTGCCTTCACGCTTATCAGTTGAGGTTTCTGGAGTTCCAATGTTAGTTGCCATTTTAAGTTTTTGTCAATTAATTTTTGAATTAATCTTTGTCTGTCAAGTTTTTCTTGAATTTTAAGAAGTTCTTTTATTTCTTTTCTTTGGTTTTGGGTTGGTCCTAAATACTCTTTCCAACTGCTGATTATTTTAATTAGTGTTTCACTAAGATCCCAATAATTAATGAGTCTAATTTCTTTTGGTAATTTATATTCCAATATCTGTTCTACTTCTTCTATTTTTGTTTCAATACTTAGAGAATGATATACGTTTTTATTCCAATGTTCAATATAGTAACTTTGTTCTGGACTCATTTAAGTTGTCTTTCAACTTCTTGTAGTAGTAGACTCAGTCCTAGTGCAGTTTGTACACTTTTGATTTTATTTGTTATTCTTAATGTTTCTTCAAGGAAGGTTATTTCCTTTGTGGGATCGTTATTCTGAAGGTCTTTTTGGTATTGATATAAAGTTTCTAATAAGGCGTTTCTTGTGGGGTTTGGTAATGTAGTAGTAATTTCTTCTAGTCCTAATAATACTTGAATTACTTCAGTTTTTACTTTTTCGAGAAAGTTTCTTAGTTATTATTATTTTGTTGTTCTATTGAATGGTGAGTTGAGCGAATCATTTTGGGGTTCTTTAAATACTTTCAGGGTTATTTACTTTGTAATCAGTTTTTGTTCTTGTCCCTAAATTCTAAGATTCTACAATTTCCTTTTGAAGTTTATCTTGAGTGTTTACTTCTTCTAAATCTTCAATTAATAATTCATTTTTCATTACTTCAATCATTGTTTCTCATAGATCATTTTTTTGCCTATGCCAAATGTATTCCCAAAGATATGATTCAATCTTATCTTCAGTTCTGTTTCTGAATGGTATTCCTATTTTTATTCCGAGCCAGTTGGCTTCAATGGTATTTGTGTGAACTCCTGTTTCAGGGTCTACATAGTATTCTGAATGGTTTACAGTCTTATGATCAAATCCTAACGTTGATGTTATGTTTACATAAGATTTGAAACAATCTGAATAAATAATTGATCCCTCCTCAATGTAATCTTTGATCAATTGTAACAATGTTGATTCTTTCTTATCAGGTATTGTTGTAACAAATATTCTACATTCTTTTGTTCTTTTAATAGCTCCAAATACCCAAGCCCCTTTCACGGGTTTACCGCGGTTGTATTTGTTTTGTCCTATTTTGGATTCATCTAATTCTACAATGATTCCGGGTCCTCCTATCTTTTGTTTACAGAGTTGAACTTGTAATCCAACAAGATTTCTAATATTGTTGACGTAATACGAGATTAAATTTGACGCGGTATTAGTGTAAATTGATATTGATGTCATGGGTACTTTTAGTAGCCATAAATAGTATATTTCGATTACTCATTTACGGGTAATCTGGCGTTTTCAAACCATAAGTTGGTAAATATTGACTGTGTTTTTCTACAATTCCTGTTGTTACAAATAAACATTTTGGCGTTTTTCTTATCAATCTTCATAAACTTGTTACATTTTGGACAATTTAATTCATTATAGATTATCCCTGTTGTTTGTAAATATTTAATACATTCTAATTCATCTTCTAAGATTCCTTTAATCTCGTATCTAGCGGTTATTCCGCGGTTCTTTATCTTTATTTCAGTTGTCATTTTCCCATGAATTTTTAATTATCGTCCTCATTGATATAATCATAAGGTGGTGTTTCATTAAGATAACTTCTCGTTTCAATTCTTCAGTTACTCTTATCAAATATTCTATACTGAAATAAGTGTAATATTCATAAGCTCTGATTGTTTCAATCATTATTTAAAGAGGTGTTTTTCTACGTGTTTCCCTTATGCTTTTTGCATTTGTTTTGATCCTTTTATCCATATATTTATACCTTTTAACTATTACTATTTTTAGCCTTTTCATTCTATTTTATCATTTTCCTTTTTCAATATGTCTAATAATTTTGGAGATAATTATTCATCTGAAAATGATGAAACTTTTTCGAAGGTTGACAATTCCGAATTCCTTGATGATCTTCCTGGCTTTCTTGCCTTAGATTATCAATCTTATCCTTCAGATTCCCTTATGCGTAAAATGCATTTTTATGTGAATCCTGATCTTAAGACAGTTTGGGTCTCTTATCCTTTGGCTCATTTCCTTCATTGGTTTTATGGAGATGCCTCTCATATTAACATTGTGGTTAATAGAGTTGTTAATTCTCTTTTGAATGATGAGGGTTTACTCTTCTCCGTTCTTCTCAATTTTTTTGGTTCCTTTATAGTAATAACGTCCTTAATGATGCTGATTATAGGGATGTAATAGGCGAGCATGGTTGTGATCCTGATGATCCAAATTTTTCTCTAAAAGCTTTTCTTGAGGAGACTATTGATCTCGAGCTTTCCTCTGGTGATGATGTTTATGATCCTGAAGTTGAGAGAGAAGATGGTTATAAGAAATGGGAATCCAGTACCTTCCTAGATCTTACTCCCATTGAGATGGAGATTTTAAATTTCTATAAAGGTTATTCCTCTGATGATTCAATGGTTACTGAATCTAACAAGATTTCTTGCGAGTATTTTCATGGTACAAGTATTCATGCTCTTTATTATTTAAAGGATTATCTCAATAGCGTTGAGGTTTCTGCCTCTTCCAGAGTGAATAATTCTGGTAAAGAATTTTCTTTGGATTGTTCTTGGGTAGATAGTCATAAATGTCATTTTTGTAATCGTCTTATTTGTAATTGTTGGGCAGGTTATACCCGTAGTGACGATAACGATGATTTCGATGATTACGATTATGGTAGTGATTAACTATCATAATTTCTTTTTCTTCTTTTATTACTTCTTGTATTATTTCGTCTGTTGTTTTATTTTTATCATTGATATCTACATGTTTATTTGCCATTCTTGATAATAAATCAGCTGCTTTGTTTTCAGCTCCTTCAATTCTGTGAATTTCAAAATCAAATTCTAACATTCTATAAATCCAAATTTCAATGATTTTACTTGTACTCTTACTTTTCTTGTTTGCTGAGATGCCTGTTGTATCCGTATAAATATGTATTTTCTGATTTCCAATATAATGTCTCCATTGTTCTAGAAAAGTAAAGATTGCATACATTTCTCTTTGTGTTGCAGACCAATTTTGTTGACTCGTGTTTAATCCATGTGAGCCAATTTCTATAATTCGTCTTGTTGCTTTAGGCGGTTTAGAATAGTCTTTTTGTAGTTCCTCCTTTAAGAGTTCTTTACGAGATAAAATATCTTTTACTTTGTAATGTTCTCGATCTTCATCTTCTTGATAAAGTATTGCTCCAATTCCATATTGTGAAGCATCACATTCCATAAAGAATGGTTTGTTAGAATCTGGGAATGATAAATATATATTTCGTTTTACTTCTTTTTTTAGTGTATCGAATGCTTTTTGACATTCTTTAGTCCATTTAAAATCTTTGTTACCCGTTAATTCATATAATGGTGCTGCTATGTCTGCAAAATTTAGGATATATGGTCTAAAATAATTCATAAATCCCATAAATGCCTGTACTTCTTTTTTGTTGGTTGGTTCAACTTTTTGATCTATTAATGCGGATTTCATTGCGTTTTTGTAAATTTTCCCATATGACACTTTGAAATTTAGTATGGTCGTTTCTTTGACCAAAAATTCGCATTTACTTGGTTTTAGCTTAAAGCCCCCAATTTTGAGCTTTGCTAAAGTCCACTTTAGACGGTTTTTCATTTGTTCAGGTGAATTTGGTACAACTGTTAAGTCATCCATGTATATTTTTATCCAATCTTTTTCTCCTAATAGTTTATTCATTTCTCCTATCAGGTATGCTGGTGCTGTGGTTATCCCAAAGGGTAACCTTTTCCATAAGAAGATTCCAAATCTTCCAAATCTACTTGCAGTATATTTCTGCGACTTTGGGTGTATATTCAGCTGCCAATAAGCTAATTTTAAATCCATTGTTGTATAATATTTATGTCGAGATATGTCTTGTAGGAATTGTTGTACATTAGGTAATGGTTGTTTAAACTTTAGTAAATGTTTATTAAGCTTTCTATAGTCTATTACTATAGTTTTCTTCCATCCTTTTTAGTTATTATTTGTATATTACTTGCCTATTCACTATTTCCTGGATATATTACGTCACTTTTGACTAAATCTTCCATTAGTTCTTTAATAGTTTTTCCTCTTCTGGAGTATATTTTCTTACTCCCTGATTTTTGTTATTAAGAGGTATATCTGAATCTGGTTTATTTGTTTCTAATACAATGCCAGCTATGATATTTCTATTTACATGAGTTCCTTGTTCTTGTTTTTCTCTAAACTTATTTACATGTTCTGTTAGTAAATCTCCAAGTATTTTCTATACTTCTGTTCCACATCTTTCTTTAAGTATTTTGATTCGTTCTTTTTCAGTTTCTGTTATTTCATTTAGTGTGAGGTATTCTGATATATCTTCATATGGTTCTAGATTTCCAATATGTTCATTTTTGCTTATTTTTAAATCTCGTGCAGAGACATTCATTATGATGATTCTTTCTCCATTTGGTAATCCTGGTTGGATTGCCATTCCTTTTTCAGCCATTCGTAGTGGGGTTCCTACTATTACTTTTGTTTGATTGCATGGTCGTATCTGTACACTTTGCATAGTATATGAGGGTATAGTAATCTTTTCATTACTATATATTTTTCCTTTTTTATTTTCTTGAATAATGGTTGGTATTATTCTTTTCATTTGTAGTTTGTGTAAGTGATTGTGTCGAATATGTAAAGTACTTTCTGATTTAGTATCGTCTTGTTCATTTTCTGTCTGATATTCATCTTCGGTATATCCATATCTTTCTTGATTTTCTAGATTTTCTTTATTAGCTTGTTCTATTGCTTCATCAAGTTCTTCTTCATTTATTGATTCGTTTATGGAATAATGATCATCATTTCCATATATTTTGTTAAATGATGGAAATCTATCTGGTTCCCAAGTATATGTTGTCCTTGTTTTTCCTCTCCAGGTATCTATTACTGGTATTTTTTGATATAGTTGGTTATCTTTCATTTTGGTTGTAGGAGTTGTTGGATTATTACTATTTTCTCCAAATCCTCCTTGCTCTTCTTCTATTTGTCTGTCAACTTGATTGATAGCGTCTTTTTCTTCTTCTTGGCTCCTTTTTGAGCTTGTAGTTCTAATACTTGATGTACTTGGTATAGTATAATCATAGTTTTGAGTTTTTCTATGTTTATTATTATTAAAATCTTCGATTTCATCTAGAATTTCCTGTCTGAATGATTTTGGTATTTCTGGTGTAGATGATCTACTATTTTTTCTGTTGTAATAGTTTGGACTTTCATCATAATTTATTGGTATTGAAGTATGTATTCTTTCATTTTCTTGTTTCCAGTCTGGATTAAGACGTGATGGCGTTGTTGGTCTTGAGCTTTGTACTAAGGATCTTCTTCCCCATGGTATTAAGCTTTTCCCTGTTTATAAGCATTTCCTAATGCTTTGTTATTGGGTTCTTTTGAGGTGATGTGGTTTTTGGTATTTGATTATTCGGTTTTGACATTTGTGATAACCTTTCATCGTCATAAATGTCATCATTATCTGTTGGTGATATGGGTATTCCTACTGCCTCATTTTCTTTTTTAAACTGAGGATCTCTTGGTATGTTATATTTATCGTATGGTTGTTATGTAACTTTTCTAGTTACATCTGGTTCTAATCGTATTGGTTTTACTTTTTCTCTTTGATTAGATGTCTGTTGTTGAAGCATTTTATCAATATCTTTGGCATCATACATGGTATCTGCACAAAGTATATCATAAAATTCTACCCTTTTATTATGTATTTTTTGTTTTGTTTTATCATTTTCACAGTATGCTTCTGCTTCGGCAAGTTTTGCCATTATTTCTCTTTGTTCTATTTCTTCCATACTTTTGAATTCTATTGCCTGAATTCCTAGTGTTCCTTCAATATCTGTTGTATATGCTTCATGCAATTCTACTAATTCTTTTCGATTTGCATAGAATATTGCATTATTTGCTTTATCCATTTCTAATAGATATTTATATATATATTCTCGTCTATTTTCTGCAAGTTCTGCATCATTTCCTATAGGTTTTATATCTGTAAATTTCTTTAATTTGTCTTCTATTTCTTCTTTAGTTAATCCATTCACATATCCATATTTGTTGTTGAGCATTTCAAGCCTTTCTTTAAGCTTTCTGAATTTTTTATCGATTTTCTCATCTTTTACAATGTTTCCTGAGGATATGGCTATATCTAGTCTTTTTAATTTCGATCTTACTGTTTGTCTCATTAGTTGTTTATTGGGTTTAGTTTCTTCTAGTTTTTCAGGTTCTTTACCTTTTTTACTTCCTTTTTTTGTTGGTAATATTTGATTAAGCTTTTCATCCATTTGTTTGAATATGTTTTCTTTATGGATTTCATTTAATTTTTTCTTTCCTTGATTAGCAGGTCTTTTATTTTCTGCTTTAAAGGTTGTTCTTTGTAATTGTTTTGCAAGTTTGACGATGTCTTCATCTTCAAATTTGTATTCCATAGGTATTGCAGGTATATATACTTCTTCTTGCTTTTGCAAGTCTTTAGATTGTTCTTTGTCTTTTTCTTTTGACCATTCTTTTGAATGTTTATCACCTACTAGGAGATCGTCTGCGTATTCCCTTAGTTTCATTACTTCATGTATTTGTGCAATTTGATCAGATAATTCTATATTTGGTGTTTCAAGTACTATAGCACAGACCTCTTTATGCTGCATTATAGCTTTAAATACTTTTTGCGTTAAAGTAGCTGTTGGATCTAGTATATGCTCATGTTTATCCATTCCTCTTTCAAATATTGCTTCTTGGGGATTGTTGTTTATATGTGCTAGCATTATTTCATGTCCATACATATCTAATGTATTCTGGTATTCGTGTACACTTTTTCCTTGTCCTGCTGCCCAATAATGTTGGGTATCCCAGCAGATTGCTATTCTTTTCCTTGTTTTATTCTTGTTTCTATACCGTAACTCTTGGTCTATACTATTCAAGATATCCATGAGGTCAGCCAATAATGATCCAAAGCAATTTGTACTTGCACTATTCTCTAATAATATGCCTATATCCAGGCCTTTTTCCTGTATCTTTTTTAGTATGTAGTTGATGTTTTCTATTACATCCTTTCTTTCTCGATTGAGTTTTGTTTCTAAATGTAGTATTGCCCATTTTATATTCATTTTTTCAGCGCGTTTTAATTCTTGAAATATTCTGGTTATTTTCCAATTGACTTTCTTTTCTCCATTATATGTTTGTATAATGGATCATTTACGAATAGTCCCATGTTAAAATGTAATACCATTTTTAATCCTATTTCTTTGTTTCCTTCTATAATATTCATATCTTCTGTCTGATCTGGTTTTTCTTCTTTTACTGA
Organism: Gigaspora rosea; assembly: GCA_003550325.1. Classification (NCBI taxonomy): domain Eukaryota; kingdom Fungi; phylum Glomeromycota; class Glomeromycetes; order Diversisporales; family Gigasporaceae; genus Gigaspora; species Gigaspora rosea. Next base: position 39,997 of record QKWP01002557.1, on the reverse strand, counting down.
ATTATTTTTATACTTGAGAAATATTTGCACTATGTTAGATTGTGTAATTATTACAGTTCTAACAATTTCATTCCATTGAGAAGATTCTTTTTTTTCTACTTCACCGATGGTGACTCCTATTAGTTTGTTTCTCTTTTTATTTTCTTTGACTATTTCTTTTAGTCTTTTCAATTGTTTGTCATAAGCTCGTGGTAATAGATTTTGCACAAAATATGAATTCCATTTTGGTGAATATTTGAGTTCTACCCATTTATTAGTATTTATTTTAGTTTCTTTTCCTTTCGCAATTGTAAATTGTACTTTCTTTTTCTTTTTGGGCAAATTCCTAATTTTTATTTTGTTAATGCGTTGGTTTGTCAATGGCAATTGTATCTCATTACTGTGGGCAATATTGTTACCAAGACATCTTGTTTGATTGGTTTGGGTTCGTGTTGTTTGTTTTAATACGTGGTCATTTTTATAATGGTTTGGGTTCGAGTAACTGTTTTTAGTTACCACGTTGAGTGCCAACGGCAGGTTTTTTTCGCTTTCGACTAAGTCACTAGTTTTTCAAGCAAGGTAACTAGCTGCACGTGATTTTAATGCATCTTGGTCTTTCACAACCTTTTGTTGGATAATATTTTTATAATTTTGTACTGACATATGAGGCTCATCCTCTGTCCTGATATTTTTTAATTTGAGGTTCAAGGTGCGATCCGGGTTCCTGTTGTGTAACTGGTGTGATAGGTTCGAATATTGTTTTGGTGTGATGTCTTGGTATGATATTGGTTTGCCTTTTATGAGTACTATTTGACTTTTTCTATCTTTAGTTATGTCATATCGTGCTTGGTCTACTTCTGACATTAATATGTAGAATTGTTCTCCTTTATTATTGCTACTTTAATAGTCATTAGATAGTTTTCTAGTTGAAATGTTTCAGGTATTTATCCATAATTTGCTATGCTAATTTCTTCTGGTGTTATTGCAGAGAATTCTGCTTCTTTTAGTATTAAATGTATGAGGTTCCATTCTTTTACAACATTGTATGTCATTACGCTTGAGTTTGCTCCTTAGTCAAGAAGTATTTTAATAGGTTTTCCATTTATTAGTCCTATAAATTCATATGCTTTTTTGCCTTTTCATTTGGTATTAACCATTGTGGTTTGCTTGGAAAATGATATGTTTTGAAAAGATATTTATAGTCCGAGTCTAATTGTGCTTTTTGGTACATTTCATTTGATAACATTTCTTTGGCAGAGTATTTTTCGTATTGGTTTTTAATATTTTCTTTATTAATAATTTTGTTATTAATACATTTAATTTCATTTAATGATATTTTGTTACTTTTGGTAACAGTTTTAACGTTGTGATAATACTCTTTGGTACTTAGATTATTTCTATAGCCTTTTATTTCGGAATTTGGTTCCTGGCAGGTGCCCTTTTAGAAATAATTTTTATGAATTTTATTCATATTTTGTTTGATGTTTACTGAGTTTACTCTGGTGTCTTCTTCACTTTCATAGCTTTCGTAGTCATCGTCATTTCTGATATTATTGACTTGTTTTCCCTTGGTGTTGTTTTTGTTGTTTCGATAATTGCTTTTTTCTTTTCTTTCAGGTTTTTCTTCTCTTTTGTCTTCTTTGACATTGTTGAATCTTCTTCTTTGGTTGTTGTTATTTCTCCTGAAGTTTCCTTTGGAACTGTTTCTTCTGAAATTTCCTCGTGAGTTGTTATTTCTTTTATAATTGTTGTTTCCTTTTGAAAATTTGTTATAACTTTCTTTTGTATTATGGATCATTGGAGTTGGTCCTCTTGCAAATTTTACTCCGTAACTATTTTTGTTACTTTCTTTGCAATTTTTGTATGATAAGGTCTTTCTCTTCTACACCATTTGCAGTATTGTACTTTGAATACAATTTGACCATTTCTTCCCCTTTCTGTTTTAATTCTGTTGAAGTTATTATGTCCTTTGAGTTTTAGACAGTTTCTTTTGTAATGACCAGGTTGGTTTCATAAGTAGCATTTAAATGTAGTTTCATTTGAAGTTTGCACGTCATTAAATTTAATAGATCTTTTTGGATCTTTATAATGAGATATTTTTAGGTTTCCTGTTATTGATTTGGTTAGTCTTTCTGATAAGAATTGAGCATCTGCTACTTTAAAGAATTCAGTTCTATTTCTTGGTTTTGGTTCCATTGATGCAATGTGTTGCATTATTTTTGGTGGCATTTTTGATAATAAGAACATATATTCTCCTCCGTAGAAGTTATTTGCCCATTGCTAGTTTGATATTTGTAGTAATTTTTTATATTTGTTGATTTGGTTTCTCATTCCATTATCATTTTTATAATCAAGATTTTTGTTAAAGTCGAAATTCCATAAGTCTTTTTGACTTGTTTGTTGTATCGAATCGACTAGGAATGCATTATCGAATACTTCTCTGAATCCTTTTTGTTCAGTTCCAGCGTGTATAGCAGGTGTACATCTTGCTGGCGCAGCAGTTGCTGTTTGATCAAATGCTCCTGCATATGCATGATTTGAATCGATTGGATAATTGTTGACATCTTTTAGTGCTGCTACTAAAGCTTGGTCGTTGTTAATATCACTTCTCCAATAGCAATTTATATTTCCAATTTTGTATCGAATATTTTCAATGCTGTTCCTTTTAATTTTGTTCTTACGATTGCTAGTACTTGCATTATAAATTCTGTCGACCATCTTGTATGTGGTGCTGCTGCTAGTTCAGTGGTAGTTACTGTTTTATTTACTTGGGTATATCCTACTTTTGAATTTCCTGAGAATCTTCCAAATATCATAATATCTTTTATTCCGAATATTGTAAATGCATTTTCTAATTGATTTCTCCATGGTCTGTATAATTTCACGTCTCCGTCGAATTCTACTATATGTTCTCTGAATGCTGTTAGTTTTGGCCATCCATGCTCTGGTCCAGGTTATGCCATTTTTTATTGTAGTAATGGTATATGGTAGTTACATCTAGTAAATTTTAGCCAATTTTCTAGATTTCTAGATGTTCTATTCGCTAACTGCAATGCTATAATAATTCTTGGTGTGTCTTGTAAGATCAGTACGTATAATAAATATATTGGCGTATCTTCTTCTGTTATTATAGTTCTTTTTTGAGATCTTATTGTTGCTGGTTGTCTCAGTGTTACATGTTTTCCGTTTTTTGTTACTACAAATCTATGTTCTGTTGTTTCAGTAATGTACTCAAATTTTCCTATTCTGGTTAATCTATATTCGTGATGTTTTACGTATTCTTGTAATTTTTCTTTTTGATTGTAATTTAATGGATCTGAATTTTTTAAAGAATTGTTGAAATACTTGTATAAAGGTATTATTCCCTTTTTCTGCTATATTCATTTATTTTCTTTTAGAAAATATTCTTTCTTTAAGTAAGGTGCTTTATCTAAGATTTCTTCTAGAAATTCTTTCGGTTCTTTAAATTTTCTTGCTTTTAATAATATTATAGATATCTAAATGTTGGTAAGATTCCTTGTAAGAATTGTGTTTTCAATTCCTTTTATACAAAGTATTCTGCTGCTTCGTTAATATTGATTAGTGCTTTTCTTTTGTTGGTGATATATCAGTTTTAATTATAATTTGGTTTGGTTCTTCTTTTTGGACAATTATTTCTTTTATGACTTCTTTTTCAACTATAACTTCAGTTGTTTTAGGTTATTTTTTAATATTTTAGTTACTATTCCTTGGTAAGGTGCTTTTATTATTTGTTTCTTGATTTCTTCAATCTTTTCTTTATCTAGGAAGTTCATTAATTTTTCTGATATTTTCTTTTTTGACTTGTACTATTGTGTATGATATTATTGATGCTATGTATACTATGGCTATTTTTACAATTAATAGTTGTATAGTTTGTATTATGTATTCAAATTGTTTGTCAGATGCTTATAGTATTATGATGATGTTGTTCATCCAAGTTATAGATGCGTTTATTGATGCTATGCTATTGTTAGTGGTTATGACAGTTATTTTGCTTTCTTTTTGTTTATCCACTTTTTATAATTCTGTTCTGATTTGTCTAACTTGTTCAGCAATTCTAGTGTCTTCAGCTTGTTGTTTCTGTATTTTGAATTCGTTATTTTTGTTTTTAAGTTGTTTAGCTTTATATATTATTGCTATTGCTGATGTGATTATTAGTGTTCCTAATATTGCTAGTGTTTCAATTACGTTACTATCTTGAAAGTATTGTGGTGTTTGAGTAATTGTAGGTGTTGAGGTTGGTGTTGATGTTTGAGTTATTAATGATGTTGATATTGATGTGACTGTTGATAATATTGTTGATACTACTGTACTTGGTGTTATAGATATTTGTATTACTGACATGTATCCTTAGAATATTCCTGTATTCTTTAGGTTATTTAGATTTGGTCCATAAAGTAGTTGGTCAGTATCGTTAGCTATGATAGGTTGTCTTTTCCTTAACTTTTGTTGTTTCTTCTGAACTTTTATTACGTGAATTATGATAATCAATGCTAATACTCCAAATAATATTGTGACTATGGTTATGGTTCTGTATATTTCCAATAATCGTAGTTGATTAGGATCTTTTTCAGACATTAATTATTTTCTTCGTTTAGGTATATACTTCTTTAGTTCAAGTGGTTTGAGTGGTGGTCTTGATGGTGCCAAGTTAGGTGGTTTGTATCCTTGATTTAGTCTATGTTGTATGTCTTGGTCAATTATCACTTGGTGTGGTAGCCTTTGTAGGTTTACAGGTGGTCTAATGTATGGTATAGCTGGTAGATTATTAATAGGTTGTTTTGGTAAGGTAGGTGTCCTATATTGGTAATTATATTGTGGTTTCTTTTTCTTTTGTCTAAACATATATTGTTGAGTTATTTTTAGTTAACAACAGCAGATTGAGTCAGTGTTAAGGTATTGATCTGCTCCAGGTATGGTCTTGTTAACCTTCTTTTTATAGCGTTGGTGTTTACAACAGCAGTATAGTGATACTATAAATAGTAGTGCTATGAATATAGTAATAAGTTCTATGTATAATAGTTGTGTTGCTAGTGGATTGTTGTCAAATGTTGTACAGTAAAGAGTTGTTAAGTTGTTTCAGTCATTAGTTATTGTGAGTCATTAATTATTGATAAGCTTCTTGTATTGTTGATGGTGAATAATTATAGATATTGTTATAGTGGATATAAGTATTGCTATAAGTAGTAATGTTGTACTAATTATTAATATTATTGTTGTTAGCATCAGTTGTCCTAGATATTTCTATTATTCCAGTATGTGTTTCTTTCCTTAAACAGGTGTATATCGTGAATAATATTCCAAATATTATTGTTGCTATGAGTACTATGAATGATATTAATGTTGGTATGTTGTAATGTTTAATGTCGTTTATGTCCAAATGTAGATATGTCATTCGTGGTATGAGTTTTGCAGCTATTTTTATACTTTTGTTTATAAGCTTTGTAATTTCAAATTACGTGTTGTTTATGGATATCCTTGGTAATCCGGTGGTCTAGATGTTTGGGTTGTGGCCAAACGTTGTATTTGTTGTTTCAAGACTTTTGTATTCTTTTTCTTTATACAGATTATGATTGTGATTACTATTGTTGATATGGCTATTGTTACGAGTTCAGCAACGAGTGTGTTTACAGTATTTGTGTCATTAAAGTAGTTTGTTGATGGAGATTGTATTGCAGTTTGAGTTGTGATTATAGTTGTTTGAGATTGTACGCTTGTTGGAGTTTGAGTAACAGTTATGACTGGTACTGTGACGTTAATGTTTTAAGCTTTGACTAATATTTGTTGTATTGCAGCTATTAATAGTATAATGGTTATTGTGGTTATATTCTTATTAATTTAGTAATCGTGATTTGTAATATGTATCACATTCATTCAATAGTTCAATCCTTATTGTCTGAGGTTCCAATATGGTTGTCTTGTCAGGTGATCGGCCTAATAGTGTCAACGTAAAGTTTCGTGTTTTCGCCTTTACAGCCTTTGTTCAGTTGGTTGTCAGATCAGCTTAGTCGGTATCTGTCCTGTAGATCTCTTGCTAACTTCACTATGGTACTTTCCCTCGTCTTGGTACTTGTATGAGTTGATTAAGCTTCAATTGCTCTATGACGATTATGCTTTTGCTTGAATAGATTTTGTATAGATAGTTTCACGCTTGTATTCCTTTTTTAGTTGTGTCAACAGCAGATTTTACTTTCTTTTTAGTATACCAATTTGTGGCTTCTTTTTTTCTACTTTACTTTAATATAATCATATATTTTTTGTCTTCCAGTTTCTCTGGTTTCTTACTACTTTCTGTAGTGTATTAGTTATTGAGTACGGTTCAAGTTGGAATGGTTACTTGAGGTTCGTAGGTTGGTTATGCCTACTGTTTGCAGAGTTGGATAAGTTCTCTGAGGTATTACTTGGTTCGTTTCTTTCAAAGGTTGGGCTTCCTTTCGCTTTCTAAGTTTTATACAGGTTATTTATTTATCTTGGGTATCCATTTATTAGTTATAGAAGGATTTATTCAATAGTTTAATTCAGTATTTAGTTAGAAGAAATAATTGTAAAGTTATTTGTACAATAAGTTTCGATTTAATAAAATATAATTCTTTATTTAATAAATGTGTTTCGTTGATAATTTAATACAGTAAGTCTTTTCTTTAGACTTTAAATAATGTTTATAATAATATGAAGTAAGTATGTATTGTAGTGTACATATTGTACTTTGGCACCTTTGTTAATACTTGTTAAGTATTGTTTTGCACGTTGGGTTGCCATTGTGGTATACCAACGCTTTGTTTTCTTTTGGAGAGTGTGTCATCTTAATGATACTCTCGAACTTTGGTAATTAATTTTTACAAGTTGGTCGCTATGTCAAATAGCTTTAAGTGCTTATACTTTATGCACATTTGGGCGCTAATACGGTTCTTTACATGTTTCTAATACATGTATTATACTAAGGGTAATTGTATAAAGGTGTTGGGCACCATTATGGTCTTATCCCATTAAATATAAGGGTAATATTTGTCAAGTTGCAGTATGCAACAACTAATGTAATAAGGGTTATGAGATCGTCAGTTACGACTCTTTATGTTTTGTCAAGTCAAATTAATGCGACTAGTGTTTCAAAGGTTAAAAGCTAACGTATTTATACATTCGAGAAGTCTATAGCTAAAAGGTTTGTGCTATCTTGCTAAAAATATGTTGTAAATACTATGACTAATTGTTTTGCTATGACTAATTTTTATCGTCAGTAATTATAAATAATAGTTATTGTTATACCTCGAGTTAGTTTCTAATTACGGTAATTCCGATTTGGTATAGGCGTGTTACGTTTTGGGTGTCACATGTGTGATCGAAAAATGTGCGGGATGGATCACCCTGTACACGCTGTTCGGTGCATTGGCCCTTGAGGATGATTCGTCTTTCAACCTGTGCAGGTTTCTTCAATTTTGTTGAAGGTTAGTGTTAATTATCACTTAAAAATATTTGTCGATCATTTCTATTTTACAATGTGTGCCTTTTGTACACACTCTTCTTTTTAAGGTAAATTCTTCCCAATATGCGGGTATATGTTTATCAAAGATATCTTCTTTGTAATAATGAATTGTTAGTGTAAATAATTCATGTTGTACTTCTTCGAGTGTTATCCATTTTCTTGGTGAGGCTTTTTCAGGTTCTTTGTTGGTGAATTTTTCGTATTCTTTTGGATATACATAATATATAAATGTAAAGATTTGTATTCTTTTTTCTATTTGGTCAATATCGTGAATTCCTTTTACAAATGTTTTGTTCCATTTTTATTGATTGAAAGGTATTGATGGTTTAGAATAAGTTGCATTCTTATTTCTTCTGGTGTGTATCCAGTTTCTTCTTCGCATTCTCTTATTGCTGCGATGAATATTCCTTTGTCTGTTTCTTCGATGCTTCCTCCCATTGTCTCATATTGGTGGGGTAAATGGTTACATCCAGTTTTGTGCTGTAAGTATTTGCCATTTTTGGTCTTTTTTAGTAAATGGTATTAATACAGTGTATGATTTGGTAGGAATTTTTGCTAATTTGGGTTCTAGATATTCGTCCCAATATTCTTGTAGTTGGTAAATCTTTTCTTGATTATATCCTTCTTTTTTATGCATTTCTTTTATGAATAGAGTTCTGAACATTTGTTCTAGGTTTGGAATTTTATTATCGATTCTGATGTATTGAGGGTGAACTTGTTTGATCATTTTAAGATATCTGTTATAGATTTGAATAAGATAGTCTTTTGGAATATCTTTATCAGTCCCTTTGTTCCCTTCGATTTCTCTTTGTTTAAACCATTTTATTATTTGTTCAATTCCTGGTTCGCAGAATATGGTATAATTTAATTTGTTTGGTAACAAATTGAATGTTGAATGTTCAAGCATTTGTTGTAATTTTGCTATTTCAAATTCATCTTTAATATTTTCTGTTGTGAAGAATTGTGTACTGTATACTGTTCTATCTTCGATGATATAAGTGTCATCAGGAATTTTTTCTTCAAGTTGTAGTCGATGTAATTGTTGATACATCATGTTCCATTCATTGATAATGATTAATTGTAATGCAAAGTTGTATCTTTCTGGGTCTTTATAGAACATTTTTAATAAATCTTTATGTTGTAAAGTGATTTCTTCTCGTAGAATTATGGTTTGTCCTAATTTTTGTAGCCATTCTTTAAGCCAGTAGCATAATGTAGTTTTTCCTACTGCTATTGCTCCATCAATTGCTATAAAGTTAAGTTTTAAGGTGTCATGATTTAACATCTCATGTAGATTGTCATATCCTTTTTTAATTTGATTTGTCAGAATATTCTTTAATGAGAAGTGTTGATTCTCTTTTAGGTTTTGATTATAATAATATTGGATTTCTTGATCCATATGTTCTTTCCATTTAATATATTGTTCTGGTTGTAGTTCCTGCATCTTTGATGCGGCTATTTTTATAAATAGATTTTCCTCTACACATTGTACTATTGTTGTCGAATTTTTTAAGATTCTGTTTAATGCTGCTTGTGGTTTTATTTCTTCCACAACTTTTTGTATTTCTTGAATATCTTGTCTTTCATTATCAAGATGTTTAAAGTTTGAGAAAAAGGTTTGTTCATCTTCTTCGTTAAGATCATTAATCTTTTTCATTATAATTTCATGTTTTAATCCTGGTATTGGTGTATGATTAAAGAGTGGTGACTTTTCAATCTGATTTCTCCAAATTTGGTATCTTTCTAGTTGTTTTGCGGAGGTGGCTTCTTCTTTGTATGTTAATAAGTTTTCCCCAAGGTTTATTCCTAAGTTGTTGCAATTTTTTATAAATTCTTGTGAATAGTTTGTTGTTTTTTGGTCATCAATAAATTCAAATCTTTTTTGCCTTTTGTTGAAGTAAAAGGGTGGTGGTTTCTTGCTAAACCTTAGTTCTGTGAAGTGTTTAGGTATTTGTAGTTTGCTTTGTTCTTTGGAGTTTATTATTTCATTGTTGTTATCAAATGAGTTTAGTATGGTAAATCCTTCTTCTTCCAATTCTTTTTGTGAAAGATATTGGTCTACATTCTTATTAACTTTTCTAAGTTTGATTAACTTTTCTTTTAATTCATTAAACTCTTCATTATTAGGTTCTTTCAGGAGTTTTTCCATTACTTCTTGTTCTTTTAGTTTTCGAAATTCATACATTGTTTGTTCATTTTTCCATTTATTAATTATTGCAGTTATTCATTTTTGAGCGAAATAATTTTGAGCTTTTTTTAAGTCTTTTTGTAATGGTTTTGGGTTTGCCAAAATATATTCTTCATAGAAGATATAATTTTTTCATGGTTCTTGTATGTTTGGTACTTTGATTATTTGCCATGTGTTTATGAATTCGTTTTCTTTCAGAAGTTCTCTTGTTTCTCTAGCTTCATCTTTTATTACTTGGTTTTTATATTCATCAAGTAATTCTTGTTTTATTTTTTGTAATTCTAGGAACTCTTTTTTAAAGGTTTCGACATATTCTTCAAGTTTTGGATGATGCTTTTTGTATTTTTCTAAATACTTTTCAAGTTCTTTTGTTAGTCCTTTTTTTTCTTTGGTCATGTAAATTTTATGTATCATCTGTTTCATTTCTAATTTACTATGAGTTTCTGGAATATGATCTTTTGGATCGGGTAGGTCATTTCTCATTTTGTTATACACTTCTAGATACTGTTGGTATGCTTCTTGCTCAAATATTTCAGTCATTTTATACTGATAATTGACTTTCGTTTCTTGGTGAGTTTAGGTATATTTTACTAAGATCTGGATCTGAGTTTTCAATTTCTTGATTATCTTCGAAATCAAATCTATCATTGTCTTCAGGTGGTGGTAAGGTTCCTGTGACTTCAATGGTTGTCAAGTCCTGTCTGATGTATATAAGCAAATCTTGTATTTGTTGTTGAATGTATTCGAGTATCCTACAATCGTCTGTTTTTCGAATAGCTTTAATAGTTGAGTTTACTCCTTTGAGTAATTGTTTTACTGCTTTAAGGTTTGCTTCTCTGTTTATTACTTCAGTTGGTGGTTGTTCTATCAATTGTTATTTATTAATAGGAATAGGTGTTCTATTTCTGTTTCGTTAAGGTTGTTTTCCTTAATGATGTTGAATATTTGCTGTACTGCTTCTATAACTACAGTGGTGTTCATATAATTATTTCTTTTTTAGTTGGATTTTTTGTTGAGTAAGTCTGGATTGTATTTTTTGATACAATTTCTTTGTTTGTTTTAATTCAATTTTGGTTATAACAGTATTCTGTTTGTTAGTTAAGTGCCTGTTGAATGACTCTAATTCTAAGTCGTTTGGATGTTCAAATAGTTTTCTGTTGCTTCTTTCAATGAGCTTCAGAAGTTCTTTTTGTATATAACGTTGACCCATAGTGGTAGTGGGTTTTAATTTGTCTCTTTTATAGTTGTTCAATCATTATGGGACAACTATGAATATTCTTAAATTCTTTTGGAATTTGAGAATTTCTTCGTGTAATTTCATTATTTCAATGAAATTGTTTGCTTGGATATTTCATTATCAAAATGAAATATTAGTAAAGTGTGTAAATATTTTGGGTTATACGCGTCTTATCTTTGTCGCGTGTCCATGTGATTCCATGTGTCACATGCCTTATCCTTCCTAAATATAGTAATTTGTTGATATAATTTCCTTCGCGTTGGTCATGCCCCAATTTCCATGACTAATAATGTTTATATGTCGGCTGTTGCATTCTGGTGGGCGTGAGATAAGTTTACAAAGTATTGACTTATTCGAGCTTTAAACCTCATTGTGTACCCTAGCCACATTCTAACATTTGTTTACACTTAATAGTGTGTTAACGCGTAAATATTATGACTAATTCTTTTTCAATGGTATTGATAAGTATTTTTCCCAATAAGTTGATATTAAGTCTTATGTGCTTCATAAGGCACTGCTTGTAAATATTTTTGTTTTCCTTTGTGCTATGCCCCTTCCATCGCATAGTACAGTCGCTTTCTTTCCAGAACAGGTATAATTACTTTTCATTATCCTATTTCTCTAAAGCGTCCTTATTGTAATGTGTACATAAATATTTTTGATAAAGTATGACTAGTTATAAAATATAAGATAAACTATATATGGTAATATGAAATATTTAAATAATAAGTGATAAATATTAAGTCATTTGATAAGGGTAATTATCAAGCTTGGCGAGTTTGGTACGGATAAACTTTTGTCAATTTTGTTGACATAATCAGTGGTTAAGTCTACTTTAATTTTCTTGGCTTTTTGGAATTCTGATTCTAGGATTTCTGTACATTCATCGCGTTCTTGGATTCTCTGTTCCAGGGATGATTTACTTCGAATTGGTTGTGGTACAGTTAATAATTCTTGATTTTGTTGAATGGCGGTTTCCAATGCTTCTTCTTCATTGGGTAATGGTAATTCTTCAATGTCACTAATTTCTTGTTGTAATTCTAATTCTCTTTGGTGTAGAACACTTCTATCGAGATTAATATATTGGTCTTCAATTGTTTGTAGATGGGTGTTGTAGTATGCCACCCTGGTGCTTGCTAGATAATGTTCTGTGTTATCAGCTCTTGTTTTATAAAGATTACATATTTCATCATAAAATTTAATATCACTTCTGTAGATATTTCTTTCATTAAATATGTAGTGTCCCACTAGGTTTCGTAGAGTGAGGATTTCTGCTCTAATTTCATTGAGGTTTCTATTGAGATTTTTAATCTCTTGTCTCCATTCTATTTCTTCAATCCTTTCAATGAATTTGGATGTTCCTATTTGTGTACATTCTTGGCATCTTCGATTTTCTTTTTCTTCTGGTGATTGATACCATGATTGACAAGTGGTACATTTTGTGAATTGTCTTACTTCTGTAAAGTAACAATATTCGCAATATGCTTCCTGATTGTTTGTTTCAAAGTAAATATGATTATCTTCCGAGAATATGGAGTTACATTCTCCGTTACAATATCTTGCGTTTTTAATAGGTTCTTTCCATAGTTCTTTTCCTTTGTTTGTTGATATATTGAATAGTCCTTGAGCTTCAGCTTTCTTCCTGAACTCTTCTATTGTTTGTTTTGTTAATTCAACGTGTTCTTCTTTATCGGGGAATTCTAAATATTGTAAAATGATCTCTTCGTAATCTTCTTCTCTTGAATATTGTGTATAAACGTCATTATCTGTTTCTTCTAATGCTTTTTCAATTGGAGTTAACCCTCTTAAGAAGTTAATTATTTTAATCATCTTTGTGAGGTTTAAATCGTAAAAGCTTCCTGCGCTTTTGTTTGAGAAACAGTAGTGATGTAATCTAGTTTCTATATTCATATTCTCATTATGTGTTGAATCAATCCATGCCTTCAATGCATATTTTTCTTCTAGATTACAGAAGAAATGTTGATCTTGGTTGATCATGCTATTTCGGATTCCTGGTGTTGCACAGATTTTACAGGTGCGAATCTCTCCTTTATTTAGAAGTTGTACCATTATTTCTTCTTTTTGATTGTTCCCTTTTGGAAGTTGCTCTGCAAAATTGTATCTGCAATTTTTACAATATAGTAAGGTGTTTCCTTCTTGGGTAATGATTCCTTGAAGATCATTCCTTTCAAAATTGGTTTTACATCCACAACAGTGGTAAGTATGTTTTATTTTAAAGGAGATGGTAGTAGGTGTTCCATTGTTGGAGCTTCTTCTTTTGACCATATTTTGGTCGCATTCACATTTGAATGTCTTGTTCTGCCATTCAATCCATCTTTTTTCACAGTTTTCTATTTCATGTTTCTTGAAACAGTGTCTACATTCTTTATTAGTTTGTTCAGTTACCAAAAGCCTATGTTGTTCCAATCTTCGTTGATTTCTTTTGATTTCGTAACTATTTTCAAATCTTGGAAATTCCTTTTCCTCTTTTTGGAGTTTCCTGCATGATTTTCTATAACATCCGTACTGTTTACACTCTTGACAGGGGATATCATGTTCCCATGTTTGATGTTCATACTGGTTGCATTTGTTGCATATGAAGTTTGGACAGTCTTTTCTGGTATGTCCAGTTTCTCTGCATTCTTTGCAAATTGAGAATCTATATTCAAATTGTGTATGTCCATTTTTGTGGCATACAGGACATTTTTGAATGTCATCTTCTTCTTCACTTGTTGCAATATATCCGTTAGATCTATTTTGGTTTGTTGTTCTATCTTGTTGTGTACTTCTTTTAAATACTTGTTTATTTTGTGAGTGGTTTTCTCGATTAATTCTTCGTGTTGCTCTTTTGTCATTAAGTATGGTTCTAACAGATTTACGTGGTACCCTGTTGTATATACCATTTTGTTGGGAAGGTGTTGTGCCTTCACACTTATCAGTTGAGGTTTCTGGAGTTCCAGTATTAGTTGCCATTTTAAGTTTTCGTCAATTAATTTTTGAATTAGTCTTTGTCCGTCAAGTTTTTCTTTAATTTTAAGAAGTTCTTTTATTTCTTTTCTTTGACTTTGAGTTGGTCCTAAATATTCTTTCCAACTGTTGATTATTTTAATTAATGTTTCACAAAGGTCCCAATGGTTAATTGGTCTGATTTCTTTAGGAAGTTTGTATCCTAATATTTGTTCTACTTCTTCTATTTTTGCTTCAATACTTAGCGAATAGTATATGTTTTTATTTCAATGTTCAATATAGTAACTTTGTTCTTGACTCATTTAAGTTGTCTTTCAACTTCTTGTAGTAGTAGACTCAGTCCTAGTGCAGTTTGTGCACTTTTGATTTTATTTGTTATTCTTAATGTTTCTTCAAGGAGGGTTATTTTCTTTGTGGTATCGTTATTCTAAAGGTCTCTTTGGTATTGATATAAAGTTTCTAATAAGGCGTTTCTTGTGGGGTTTGGTAATACAGTAGTAATTTCTTCTAGTCCTAATAATAATTGAGTTACTTCAATTTTTACTTTTT
>QKWP01002557.1:0-16655 GCA_003550325.1 Gigaspora rosea | reverse complement strand
GAGATCGTCTGTGTATTCCCTTAGTTTCATTACTTCATGTATTTGTGCAATTTGATCAGATAATTCTATATTTGGTGTTTCAAGTACTACAGCACAGACCTCTTTACACTGCATTATAGCTTTAAATATGTCTTGCGTTAAAGTAGCTGTTGGATCTAGTATATGCGCATGTTTATCCATTCCTCTTCCAAATATTGCTTCTTGGGGATTGTTTATATGTGCTAGCATTATTTCATGTCCATGCATATCTAATGTATTCTGGTATTCGTGTACACTTTTTCCTTGTCCTGCTGCCCAATAATGTTGGGTTTCCAGCAGATTGCTATTCTTTTCCTTGTTTTATTCTTGTTTCTATACTGTAACTCTTGGTCTATACTATTCAAGATATCCATGAGGTCAGCCAATGATGATCCAAAGCAATTTGTACTTGCACTATTCTCTAATAATATGCCTATGTCCAGGCCTTTTTCCTGTATCTTTTTTAGTATATAGTTGATATTTTCTATTACATCCTTCCTTTCTCGATCGAGTTTTGTTTCTAAATGTAGTACTGCCCATTTTATATTCATTTTTTCAGCGCATTTTAATTCTTGTAATATTTTGGTTATTTTCTAATTGACTTTCTTTTCTTCATTAGCATGTTTGTATAATGGATCATTTACGAATAGTCCCATGTTAAAGTGTAATACCATTTTTAGTCCTATTTCTTTGTTACCTTCTATAATATTCATATCTTCTGTCTGATTTGGTTTCTCTTCTTTTACTGAATTATTTTCATATTTGAGAAATATTTGTACTATATTAGACTGTGTAATTATTGCAGTTCGTACAATTTCATTCCATTGAGAAAATTCATGTTTTTCTACTTCTCCAATGGTTACTTCTACTAGTTTGTTTCTCTTTTCATTTTCTTTGACTATTTCTCTTAGTCTTTTCAGCTGCTTGTCATATGCTCTTGGTAATATATTTTGTATAAAATGTGAATTCCATTTTGGTTAATATTTGAGTTCTACCCATTTATTAGTATTCATTTTAGTTTCTTTTTCTTTCGCAATCGTAAATTGTACTTTCTTTTTCTTTTCGGGCAAATTCCTAATTTTTATTTTGTTAATACGTTGGTTTGTCAATGGCAATTGTATCTCTTGTTTGATTGGTTTGGGTTTGTGTTGTTTGTTTTAACACGTGGTCATTTTTATAATGGTTTGGGTTCAGGTAATCTTTTTCAATTACCACGTTGGACGCCAACGGCAGGTTTTTTTCGCTTTCGACTAAGTCACTAGTTTTTCGAGCAAGGTAACTAGCTGCACGTGATTTTAATGCATTTTGGTCTTTCACAACCTTTTGTTGGATGATATTTTTATAATTTTGTGCTGACATATGAGACTCATCCTCTGTCCCGATATTTTTTAATTTGAGGTTCAAGGTGCGATCTGGGTTCCTGTCGTATAACCGGTGTGATAGGTTCGAATATTGTTTTGGTGTGATGTCTTGGTATGATATTGGTTTGCCTTTTATGAGTACTATTTGACTTTTTCTGTCTTTAGTTATATCATATCGTGCTTGGTCTACTTCTGACATTAATATGTAGGATTGTTCTCCTTCTATTATTGCTACTTTAATAGTCATTAGATAGTTTTCTAGTTGAAATGTTACAGGTATTTTCCCGTAATTTGCTATGCTAATTCCTCCTGGTGTTATTGCAGAGAATTCTGCTTCTTTTGGTATTAGATGTAAGAGGTTCCATTCTTTTGCAACATTGTATGTCATTACGCTTGAGTTTGCTCCTTCGTCAAGAAGTATTTTAATAGGTTTTCCATTCATTAGTCCTATAAATTCATATGCTTTTTTGCCTTTTTCATTTGGTATTAACCATTGTGGTTTACTTGGAAAATGATATGTTTTGAGAAGATATTTATAGTCCGAGTCTAATTGTGCTTTTTGGTACATTTCATTTGATAACATTTCTTTGGCAGAGTATTTTTCATATTGGTTTTTAATATTTTCTTTATTAATAATTTTGTTATTAATACATTTAATTTCATTTAATGATATTTTGTTACTTTTGGTAACAGTTTTGATAGTATGGTAATACTCTTTGGTACTTAGATTATTTCTACAGCCTTTTGTTTTGGGATTTGGTTCCTGAGTACCTTGCAGGTTCCCTTTTAGAAATAATTTTTATGAATTTTATTCATATTTTGTTTGATGTTTATAGAGTTTACTCTGGTGTCTTCTTCACTTTCATAGCTTTCGTAGTCATCGTCATTTCTGATGTTATTGACTCGTTTTCCTTTGGTGTTGTTTTTGTTGTTTCGATAATTGCTTTTTTCTTTTCTTTCAGGTTTTTCTTCTCTTTTGTCTTCTTTGACATTGTTGAATCTTCTTCTTTGGTTGTTGTTATTTCTTCTGAAGTTTTCTTTTGAATTGTTTCTTCTGAAATTTCCTCGTGAGTTGTTATTTCTTCTATAATTGTTGTTTCCTTTTGAGAATTTGTTATAACTTTCTTTTGTATTATGGATCATTGGAGTTGGTCCTCTTGCAAATTTGCCTCCGTAACTGTTTCTGTTACTTTCTTTACAATTTTTGGTATG
Source organism: Gigaspora rosea (assembly GCA_003550325.1). Taxonomy (NCBI): domain Eukaryota; kingdom Fungi; phylum Glomeromycota; class Glomeromycetes; order Diversisporales; family Gigasporaceae; genus Gigaspora; species Gigaspora rosea. The sequence goes on along the minus strand of QKWP01002557.1, from coordinate 14,064 downwards.
ATAAGGTCTTTCTCTTCCACACCATTTGCAGTATTGTATTTTGAATACAATTTGACCATTTCTTCCTCTTTCTGTTTTAATTCTGTTGAAGTTATTATGTCCTTTGAGTTTTGGACAGTTTCTTTTGTAATGACCAGGTTGGTTGCATAAGTAGCATTTAAATGTAGTTTCATTTGAAGTTTGCACGTTGTTAAATTTAATAGATCTTTTTGGATCTTTATAATGAGATATTTTTAGGTTTCCTGTTATCGATTTGGTTAGTCTTTCTGATAAGAATTGAGCATCTGCTGCTTTAAAGAATTCGGTTCTATTTCTTGGTTTTGGTTCCATTGATGCAATGTGTTGCATTATTTTTGGTGGCATTTTTGATAATAAGAACATATATTCTCCTCCGTAGAAGTTATTTGCCCATTGCCAGTTTGATATTTGTAGTAATTTTTTATATTTGTTGATTTGGTTTCTCATTCCATTATCATTGTTATAATCAAGATTTTTACTAAAGTCGAAATTCCATAAGTCCTTTTGACTTGTTTGTTGTATTGAATCGACTAGGAATGCATTATCGAATACTTCTCTGAATCCTTTTTGTTCAGTTCCAGCGTGTATAGCAGGTGTACATCTTGCTGCTGCATCAGTTGCTGTTTGATCAAATGCTCCTGCATATGCATGATTTGAATCGATTGGATAATTGTTGACATCTTTCAGTGCTGCTACTAAAGCTTGGTCGTTGTTAATATCACTTCTCCAATAGCAGTTTATATTTCCAATTTCTGCATCGAATATTTCTAATGCTGTTCCTTTTAATTTTGTTCTTACGATTGCTAGTACTTGCATTATAAATTCTGTTGACCATCTTGTATGTGGTGCTGCTGCTAGTCCAGTAGTAGCTGCTGTTTCATCTACTTGGGTATATCCTACTTTGGGATTTCCTGAGAATCTTCCAAATATCATAATATCTTTTATTCCGAATATTGTAAATGCATTTTCTAATTGATTTCTCCATGGTCTGTATAATTTGACGTCTCCGTCGAATTCTCCTATGTGTTCTCTGAATGCTGTTAGTTTTGGCCATCCGGGCTCTGGTCCAGGTTGTGCCATTTTTTATTGTGGTAATGGTATATGGTAGTTACACCTTGTAAATTTTAACCAATTTTCTAGATTTCTAGATGTTCTATTAGCTAACTGCAATGCTGTAATAATTCTTGGTGTGTCTTGTAAGATTAGTACGTATAATAAATATATTGCTGTATCTTCTTTTGTTATTACAGTTCTTTTTTGAGATCTTATTGTTGCTGGTTGTCTCAGTGTTACGTGTTTTCCGTTTTTTGTTACTACAAATCTATGTTCTGTTGTTTCAGTAATGTACTCAAATTTTCCTATTCTGGTTAATCTGTATTCGTGATGTTTTACGTATTCTTGTAATTTTTCTTTTTGATCGTAATTTAATGGATCTGGATATTTTTTAAAGAATTGTTGAAATACTTGTATAAAGGTATTATTTCCTTTTTCTGCTATATTCATTTATTTTCTTTTAGAAAATATTCTTTCTTTAAGTAAGGTGCTTTATCTAAGATTTCTTCTAGAAATTCTTTCGGTTCTTTAAATTTTCTTGCTTTTAATAATAGTGATGGATATCTAAATGTTGGTAAGATTCCTTGTAAGAATTGTGTTTTCAATTCTTTGTATACAAAGTATTCTGCTGCTTCGTTAGTATTGATTAGTGCTTTTCTTTTTGTTGGTGATATGTCAGTTTTAATTATAATTTGGTTTGGTTCTTCTTTTTGGACAATTATTTCTTTTATGACTTCTTTTTCAACTATAACTTCAGTTGTTTTTAAGTTATTTTCTAATATTTTAGTTACTATTCCTTGGTAAGGTGCTTTTATTATTTGTTTCTTGATTTCTTCAATCTTTTCTTTATCTAGGAAGTTCATTAATTTTTCTGATATTTTCTTTCTTGACTTGTACTATTGTGTATGATATTATTGATGCTATGTATACTATGGCTATGGTTACAATTAATAGTTGTATAGTTTGTATTAGGTATTCAAATGGTTTGTCAGATGCTGATAGTATTATGATGATGTTGTTCATCCAAGTTATAGATGCGTTTATTGATGCTATGCTATTGTCAGTGGTTATGACAGTTATTTTGCTTTCTTGTTGTTTATCCACTTTTTATAATTCTGTTCTGATTTGTCTAACTTGTTCAGCAATTCTAGCGTCGTCAGCTTGTTGTTTCTGTATTTTGAATTCGTTATTTTTGTTTTTAAGTTGTTTAGCTTTATATATTATTGCTATTGCTAATGTGATTATTAGTGTCCCTAATATTGCTAGTGTTTCAATTACGTTACTATCTTGAAAGTATTGTTGTGTTTGAGTAATTGTAGGTGTTTAGGTTGGTGTTGATGTTTGAGTTATCAATGATGTTGATATTGATATGACTGTTGATAATATTGTTGATACTACTGTACTTGGTGTTATAGATATTTGTATTACTGACATGTATCCTTAGAATATTCCGGTATTCTTTAGATTATTTGATTTGGTCCGGAAAGTAGTTGGTCAGTATCGTTAGCTATGATAGGTTGTCTTTTCCTTAACTTTTCTTTTTGTATCTTTTGGACTTTGATCACATGGATTATGTATATTAATGCTAATCCTCCGAATAATATTGTGACTATGGTTATGGTTCCGTATATTTCCAATAATCGTAGTTGATTAGGAACTTTTTTAGATATTAATTATTTTCTTTTAGGTATGTATTTCTTTAATGCAGGTGGCTTCACTGGTTTAGTGAGTGGCCTTTGCGGTGCAGTGTTGGGTGGTATATATCCCAAGTTTAATCTATGTTGCTCTTGTTTGTCAATGATTATTTGCTATGGTGACCGTTATAGGTTCACAGGTGGTCTGACGTATGGTATAGCTGGTGGATTATTAATAGGTTGTTTTGGTAAGATAGGTGTCCTATATTGGTAATTGTATTGTGGTTTCTTTTTCTTTTGTCCAAACATATATTGTTGAGTTATTTTTAATTAACAACAGCAGGTTGAGTCAGTATTAAGGTATTGATCTGCTCCAGGTATGGTCTTGTTGACCTTCTTTTTATAGCGTTGGTGTTTACAACAGCAGTATAATGATACTATAAATAGTAGTGCTATGAATATAGTAATAAGTTCTATGCATAATAGTTGTGTCGCTAGTGGATTGTTGTCAAATGTTGTACAGTAAAGAGTTGTTAGTTAGTTTCAGTTATTAGTTATTGTGAGTCATTAATTATTGATAAGCTTCTTGTACTGTTGATGGTGAATAATTATAGATATTGTTATAGTGGATATAAGTATTGCTATAAGTAGTAATGTTGTACTAATTATTAATATTATTGTTGTTAGCATCAGTTGTCCTAGATTTTTTTTTTATTTTATTATGTGTTTTTTTTCTTAAACAGGTGTATATCGTGAATAATATTCCAAATATTATTGTTGCTATGAGTACTATGAATGATATTAATGTTGGTATGTTGTAATGTTTAATATCGTTTATGTCCAAATGTAAATATGTCATTCGTGGTATGAGTTTTGCAGCTATTTTTATACTTTTGTTTATAAGCTTTGTAATTTCAAATTATGTGTTGTTTATGGATATCCTTGGTAATCCGGTGGTCTAGATGCTTGGGTTGTGGCCAAACGTTGTATTTGTTGTTTCAAAACTTTTGTATTCCTTTTTTTTATACAGATTATGATTGTGATTACTATTGTCGATATGACTATTGTTACGAGTTTAGCAACGAGTGTGTTTATAGCATTTGCGTCATTAAAGTAGTTTGCTGATGGAGATTGTATTACAGTTTGAGTTGTAATTATAGTTGTTGGAGATGGTACGTTTGTTAGAGTTTGAGTAACAGTTATAACTGGTACTGTGACGTTAATGTTTTGATCTTTGACTATTTGTTGTATTGCAGCTATTAATAGTATAATAGTTATTGCAGCTATTTTCTTCATTAATTTGGTAATCATGATTTGTAATATGTATCACATTCGTTCAATAGTTCAATTTTTAGTGTCTGAGTTTCCAATATGGTTGTCTTGTCAGGTGATCGGACTAATAGTGTCAACATAAGGTTTCGTGTTTTCGCCTTTACAGCCTTAGTTCAGTTGGTTGTCAGATCAGGTTAGTCAGTATCTATCCTGTAGATCTCTTGCTAACTTCACTATGGTACTTTCCCTCGTCTTGGTACTTGTATGAGTTGATTAAGCTTCAATTGCTCTATGGCGATTATGCTTTTTGCCTGAATAGATTTTAAATAGATAATTTCGCGCTTGTATTCCTTTTTAATTGTGCCAACGGTGGATTTTACTTTCTTTTTAGTATGCCAATTTGTGGCTTCTTCTTTTCTACTTTAATATAATCATATATTTTTTTATCTTCCAGTTTCTCTGGTTTCTTACTACTTTCTTGTAGTGTATTTAATAAGTTGAGTATGGTTTCAAGTTGGAATGGTTACTTGAGGTTCGTAGGTTGGCTATGCCTACTTCTGCAGAGTTGGATAAGTCTCTGAGGTATTACTTGTCGTTTTTAAAGGTTGGGCTTCCTTTCGCTTTTGTGTATACAGGTTATTTATTCTTTGGTATATTCGTTTATTAGTTATAGAAGGTTTTTATTCAATAGTTAATTCAGTTTTATGTAGAAGGATAATTTGTAGAGTTATTTGCACTATAGAGTTTATGTTTAATAAAATATAATCTTTATTTAATAAATAGTTTCTTTGATAATTTAATACAGTAAGTCTTTTCTTTAGACTTTAAATAACGTTTATAATAATATGAAGTAGGAATGTATTGTAGTGTACGTATTGTACTTGGGTGCCTTGTTAATACTTGTTAAGTATTGTTTTGCACGTTGGGTTGTCATTGTGGTATGCCAACGGCTTAGTGTTTTTCATTTGAAAGGAGAGTGGGTCAAGTTAATGATACTCTCTTTTGATAGTTGGTAATTAATTTTTACCAGTTAGTCGCTATGTCAAATAGCTTTAAGTGCTTATACTTTATGCACATTTGGGTGCTAATACGGTTCTTTACATGTTTCTAATACATGTATTATACTAAGGGTGATTGTATAAAGGTGTTGGGCGCCATTGTGGACTTATCCCGTTAATTATAAGGGTTATGAGGTCGTCAGTTGCGACTCTTTGTGTTTTGTCAAGTCAAATTAATGCTTCTAGTGTTTCAAAGGTAAAAAGCTATCTTATTTATACATTTGATAAGTCTATAGCTAAAAGGTTTGTGCTATCTTGCTAAAAATACGTTGTAAATACTATAACTAATTGTTTTGCTATGACTAATTTTTATCGTTAGTAATTATAAATAACAGTTATTGTTATACCTCGAGTATAGTTTCTAATTACGGTAATTTTGATTTGGTATAAGGTGTGATACGTTCTGGGTGTCACATGTGTGATCAAAAAATGTGCGGGGTGGATCGCCCTGTACACGCTGTTTGATGCATTGGCCCTTGAGGATGATTTGTGCTTTAACCTGTACAGGTTTCTTCAATTTTGTTGAAGGTCAGTGTTAATCATCACTTAGAAATATCTGTCGATCATTTCTATTTTTCAATGTGTGCCTTTTGTACACACTCTTCTTTTTAAGGTAAATTCTTTCCAATATGCGGGTATATGTTTATCAAAGATTTCTTCTTTGTAATAATGAATTGTTGGTATAAATAATTCATGTTGTACTTTTTCGAGCATCATCCATTTTCTTGGTGAGGCTTTTTCAGGTTCTTTGTTGGTGAATTTTTCGTATTCTTTTGGATATACGTAATATATAAATGTAAAGATTTTTATTCTTTTTTCTACTTGAGCAATATCATGAATTCCTTTCACAAATGTTTGAGTTCCATTTTTATGGATTGAAAGGTATTGATGGTTTAAAATGAGTTGCATTCTTATTTCTTCTGGTGTGTATCCAGTTTCTTCTTCGCATTCTCTTATTGCTACAGTAAATATTCCTTTGTCTGTTTCTTCGATGCTTCCTCCTATTGTCTCATATTGGTTGGGGTAAATTGTTACATCCAGTCTTTGTGCTGTAAGTATTTGCCATTTTTGGTCTTTTTTTGGTAAATGGTATTAATACAGTGTATGATTTGGTAGGAATTTTTGCTAATTTGGGTTCTAGATATTCGTCCCAATATTCTTGTAGTTGGTAAATCTTTTCTTGATTATATCCTTTTGTTTCATGCATTTCGTGTATGAATATAGTTCTGAACATATGTTCTAGGTTTGAAATTTTATTATTGATTCTGATGTATTGAGGGTGAACTTGTTTGATCATTCTAAGATATCTGTTATAGATTTGAATAAGATAGTCTTTTGGAATATCTTTATCAGTTCCTTTGTTCCCTTCGATTTCTCTTTGTTTAAACCATTTTATCATTTGTTCAATTCCTGGTTCGCAGAATATGGTATAATTTAATTTGTTTGGTAATAAATTGAATGTTGAATGTTCAAGCATTTGTTGTAATTTTGCTATTTCAAATTCATCTTTAATATTTTCTGCTGTGAAGAATTGTGTACTGTATACTGTTCTATCTTCGATGATATAAGTGTTATCAGGAATTTTTTCTTCGAGTTGCAGTCGATGTAATTGTTGATACATCATGTTCCATTCATTGATAATGATTAATTGTAATGCAAAGTTGTATCTTTCTGGGTCTTTATAGAACATTTTTAATAAATCTTTATGTTGTAAAGTGATTTCTTCTCGTAAAATTACGGTTTGTCCTAATTTTTGTAGCCATTCCTTGAGCCAGTGGCATAATGTAGTTTTTCCTACTGCTATTGCTCCATCGATTACTATAAAGTTGAGTTTTAAGGTGTCATGATTTAACATCTCATGTAGATTATCATATCCTTTTTTAATTTGATTTGTTAGAATATTCTTTAATGAGAAGTGTCGATTCTCTTTTAGGTTTTGATTATAATAATATTGGATTTCTTGATCCATATGTTCTTTCCATTTAATATATTGTTCTGGTTGTAGTTCCTGCATCTTTGATGCGGCTATTTTTATGAATAGATTTTCTTCTACACATTGTACTATTGTTGTCGAATTTTTTAAGATTCTGTTCAATGCTGCTTGTGGTCTTATTTCTTCCACAACTTTTTGTATTTCTTGAATATCTTGTCTTTCATTATCAAGATGTTTAAAGTTTGAGAATAAGGTTTGTTCATCTTTTTCGTTAAGATCATTAATCTTTTTCATTATAATTTCATGTTTTAATCCTGGTATTGGTGTATGATTAAAGAGTGGTGACTTTTCAATCTGATTTCTCCAAATTTGGTATCTTTCTAGTTGTTTTGCGGAGGTGGTTTCTCCTTTGTATGTTAATAAGTTTTCTCCAAGGTTTATTCCTAAGTTGTTGCAATTTTTTATAAATTCTTGTGAATAGTTTGTTGATTTTTGGTCATCAATAAATTCAAATCTTTTTTGCCTTTTGTTGAAATAAAAGGGTGGTGGTTTCTTGCTAAACCTTAGTTCTGTGAAGTGTTTAGGTATTTGTAGTTTGCTTTGTTCTTTGGAGTTTATTATTTCATTGTTGTTATCGAATGAGTTTAGTATGGTGAATCCTTCTTCTTCCAATTCTTTTTGTGAAAGATATTGGTCTACATTCTTTTCAACTTTTTTAAGTTTGATTAATTTTTCTTTTAATTCTTTGAACTCTTCATTATTAGGTTCTTTCAGGAGTTTTTCCATTACTTCTTGTTCTTCTAATTTTTGAAATTCATACATTGTTTGCTCATTTTTCTATTTATTAATTATTGCAGTTATTCGTTTTTGAGCAAAATAATTTTGAGCTTTCTTTAAGTCTTTTTGTAATGGTTTTGGGTTTGCCAAAATATATTCTTCATAGAAAATATAATTTTTCCATGGTTCTTGTATGTTTGATACTTTGATTATTTGCTATGTGTTTATAAATTTGTTTTCTTTTAGAAGTTCTCTTGTTTCTCTAGCTTCATCTTTTATTACTTGGTTTTTATATTCATCAAGTAATTCTTGCTTTATTTTTTGTAATTCTAGAAACTCTTTTTTAAAGGTTTCGATATATTTTTCAAGTTTTGGATGATACTTTTTGTATTTTTCTAAATACTTTTCAAGTTCTTTTGTTAATCCTATTTTTTCTTTGGTCATGTAAATTTTATGTATCATCTGTTTCATTTCTAATTTACTGTGAGTTTCTGGAATATGATCTTTTGGATCGGGTAGGTCATTTCTCATTTTGTTATACATTTCTAGATACTGTTGGTATGCTTCTTGTTCAAATATTTCAGTCATTCTATATTGATAATTGACTTTCGTTTCTTGGTGAGTTTAGGTATATTTTACTAAGATCTGGATCTGAGTTTTCAATTTCTTGATTATCTTCGAATTCAAATCTATTGTTGTCTTCAGGTGGTGGTAAGGTTCCTGTGACTTCAATGGTTGTCAAGTCCTGTCTGATGTATATAAGCAAATCTTGTATTTGTTGTTGAATGTATTCAAGTATTCTACAATCGTCTGTTTTTCGAATAGCTTTAATAGTTGAGTTTACTCTTTTGAGTAATTGTTTTACTGCTTTAAGGTTTGCTTCTCTGTTTATTACTTCAGTTGGTGTTTGTTCCATCAATTGTTATTTATTAATAGGAATAGGTGCTCTATTTCTGTTTCGTTAAGGTTGTTTTCCTTAATGATGTTAAATATTTGCTGTACTGCTTCTATAACTACAGTGGTGTTCATATAATTATTTCTTTTTTAGTTTGATTTTTTGTTGAGTAAGTCTGGATTGTATTTTTTGATACAATTTCTTTGTTTGTTTTAATTCAATTTTGGTTATAACAGAATTCTGTTTGTTAGTTAAGTGTCTGTTGAATGACTCTAATTCTAAGTCGTTTGAATGTTCAAGTAGTTTTTTGTTGCTTTTTTCAATGAGCTTCAGAAGTTCTTTTTGTATGTAACGTTGTCCCATGTTGGTTGAAGGTTAAATTTCAGCCTTATTTATAGTTATGAGCTTAACTATAATTCTTTTTAATTCTTTTGGAATTTGAGAATTTCTTCGTGTAATTTTCATTATTTCAATGAAATTGTTTGTTTGGATATTTCATTATCAAAATGAAATATTAGTAAAGTGTGTAAGTATTTTGTGTTATACGCGTCTTATCTATGTTGCATGTCCAAGTGATTCTTTATGTCGCATGCCTTATCTAAATATAGTAATTTGTTGATATAAATTCTTCGCGTTGGTCATGCCCCTATTTCTATGACTAATAATGTTTATATGTCGGCTGTTGCATTCTGGTGGGCGTGAGATAAGTTTACAAAGTATTGACTTATTCGAGCTTTAAACCTCATTGTGTACTCTAGCTACATTCTAACATTATTTACACTTGATAGTGTGTTAACGCGTAAATATTATGACTAATTCTTTTTCAATGGCGTTGATAAGTATTTTTCCCAATAAGTTGATATTAAGTCTTATGTGCTTCATAAGGCACTGCTTGTAAATATTTTTGTTTTCCTTTGTGCTATGCCCCTTCCATCGCATAGTACAGTCGCTTTCTTTCCAGAACAGGTATAATTACTTTTCATTATCCTATTTCTCTAAAGCGTCCTTATTGTAATGTGTACATAAATATTTTTAATAAAGTATGACTAGTTATAAAATATAAGATAAACTATATATGGTAATATGAAATATTTAAATAATAAGTGATAAATATTAAGTCATTTGATAAGGGTAATTATCAAGCTTGGCGAGTTTGGTACGGATAAACTTTTGTCAATTTTGTTGACATAATCAGTGGTTAAGTCTACTTTAATTTTCTTGGCTTTTTGGAATTCTGATTCTAGGATTTCTGTACATTCATCATGTTCTTGGATTCTCTGTTCCAGGGATGATTTACTTCGAATTGGTTGTGGTACAGTTAATAATTCTTGATTTTGTTGAATGGCGGCTTCCAATGCTTCTTCCTCATTGGGTAATGGTAATTCTTCAATGTCACTAATTTCTTGTTGTAATTCTAATTCTCTTTGGTGTAGAACACTTCTATCGAGATTAATATATTGGTCTTCAATTGTTTGCAGATGGGTGTTATAGTATGCCACCCTGGTGCTTGCTAGATAATGTTCTGTGTTATCAGCTCTTGTTTTATAAAGATTACATATTTCATTATAAAATTTAATATCATTTCTGTAGATATTTCTTTCATTAAATATGTAGTGTTCCACTAGGTTTCGTAGAGTGAGGATTTCTGCTTTAATTTTATTGAGGTTTCTATTGAGATTTTTAATCTCTTGTCTCCATTCTATTTCTTCAATCCTTTCAATGAATTTGGATGTTCCTATTTGTGTACACTCTTGGCATCTTTGATTTTCTTTTTCTTCTGGTGATTGATACCATGATTGACAAGTGGTGCATTTTGTAAATTGTCTTATTTCTGTAAAGTAACAATATTTGCAATATGCTTCCTGATTGTTTGTTTCAAAATAAATATGATTATCTTCCGAGAATGTGGAGTTACATTCTCCGTTACAATATCTTGCGTTTTTAATAGGTTCTTTCCATAGTTCTTTTCCTTTGTTTGTTGATATATTGAATAGTCCTTGAGCTTCAGCTTTCTTCCTAAACTCTTCTATTGTTTGTTTTGTTAATTCAACGTGTTCTTCTTTATCGGGGAATTCTAAGTATTGTAAAATGATCTCTTCGTAATCTTCTTCTCTTAAATATTGTGTATAACCGTCATTATCTGTTTCTTCTAATGCTTTTTCAATTGGAGTTAACCCTCTTAAGAAGTTAATTATTTTAATTATCTTTGTGAGGTTTAAATCGTAAAAGCTTCTTGCGCTTTTGTTTGAGAAACAGTAGTGATGTAATCTAGTTTCTAAATTCATATTCTCATTATGTGTTGAATCAATCCATGCCTTCCATGCATATTTTTCTTCTAGATTACAGAAGAAGTGTTGATCTTGGTGATCATGCTATTTCGGATTCCTGGTGTCGCACAGATTTTACAGGTGCGAATCTCTCCTTCATTTAGAAGTTGTACCATTATTTCTTCTTTTTGATTGTTCCCTTTTGGAAGTTGCTCTGCAAAATTGTATCTGCAATATAGTAAGGTGTTTCCTTCTTGGGTAATGATTTCTTGAAGATCATTACTTTCAAAATTGGTTTTACATCCACAACAGTGGTAAGTATGTTTTATTTTAAAGGAGATGGACGTAGGCGTTCCATTGCCGGAGCTTCTTCTTTTGACCATATTTAGGTCGCATCCACATTTGAATGTCTTGTTCTGCCATTCAATCCTTCTTTTTTCACAGTTTCCTATTTCATATTTCTTGAAACAGTGTCTACATTCTTTATTAGTTTGTTCAGTTACCAAAAGCCTATGTCATTCCAATCTTCGTTGATTTCTTTTGATTTCATAATTATTTTCAAATCTTGGAAATTCCTCTTCCTCTTTTTGGAGTTTCCTGCATGATTTTCTATAACATCCGTACTGTTTACACTCTTGACAGGGGATATCATATTCCCTTGTTTGATGTCCATATTGGTTGCATTTGTTGCATATGAAGTTTGGACAGTCTTTTCTGGTATGTCCAGTTTCTTTGCATTCTTTGCAAATTGAGAATCTATATTCAAATTGTGTATGTCCATTTTTGTGACATACAGAACATTTTTGAATGTCATCTTCTTCTTCACTTGTTGCAATATATCCGTCAGATCTATTTTGGTTTGTTGTTCTATCTTGTTGTGTACTTCTTTTAAGTACTTGTTTATTTTGTGAGTGGTTTTCTCGATTAATTCTTCGTGTTGTTCTTTAGTCATTAAGTATGGTTCTAACAGGTTTACATGGTATCCTGTTGTATATACCATTTTGTTGGGAAGGTGTTGTGCCTTTACCTTATCAGTTGAGGTTTCTGGAGTTCCAGTGTTAGTTGCCATTTTAAGTTTTCGTCAATTAGTTTTTGAATTAGTCTTTGTCCGTCAAGTTTTTCTTGAATTTTAAGAAGTTCTTTAATTTCTTTTCTTTGACTTTGAGTTGGTCCCAAATATTCTTTCCAACTGTTGATTATTTTAATTAATGTTTCACAAAGGTCCCAATGGTTAATTAGTCTGATTTCTTTAGGAAGTTTGTATTCTAATATTTGTTCTACTTCTTCTATTTTTGCTTCAATACTTAGAGAATGGTATACGTTTTTATTCTAATGTTCAATATAGTAACTTTGTTCTTGACTCATTTAAGTTGTTTTTCAACTTCTTGTAGTAGTAGACTCAGTCCTAGTGCAGTTTGTGCACTTTTGATTTTATTTGTTATTCTTAATGTTTCTTCAAGGAAGGTTATTTCCTTTGTGGAGTCGTTATTCTGAAGGTCTCTTTGGTATTGATATAAAGTTTCTAATAAGGCGTTTCTTGTGGGGTTTGGTAATGCAGTAGTAATTTCTTCTAGTCCTAATAATACTTGAGTTACTTCAGTTTTTACTTTTTTGAGAAAGTTTCTTAGTTTAGAAGTTCTTTCTTGGTTATTATTATTTTGTTGTTCCATTGAATGGTGAGTTGAAGCGAATCATTTTGGGGTTCTTTAAATACTTTCAGGGTTATTTACTTTGTAACCAGTTTCTGTTCTTGTCCCTAAATTCTAAGATTCTACAATTTCCTTTTGAAGTTTATCTTGAGTGTTTACTTCTGCTAAATCTTCAATTAATAATTCATTTTTCATTACTTCAATCATTGTTTCCCACAGATCATTATTTTGCCTATGCCAAATGTATTCCCAAAGATATGATTCAATCTTATCTTCAGTTCTGTTTCTGAATGGTATTCCTATTTTTATTCCGAGCCAGTTGGCTTCAATGGTGTTTGTGTGAACTCCTGTTTCAGGGTCTACAAAGTATTCTGAATGGTTTACAGTCTTGTGATCAAATCCTAACATTGATGTTATATTTACATAAGATTTGAAACAATCTGAATAAATAATTGATCCTTCTTCAATGTTATCTTTGATCAATTGTAGCAATGTTGATTCTTTCTTATCAGGTATTGTTGTAACTAGTATTTTGCGTTCTTTTGTTCTTTCAACGGCTCCAAATACCCACGTCCTTTTAAGGGTCTTCCGCGGTGGTATTTGTTTCGCCCTATTTTGGATTCATCTAATTCTACAATGATTCCAGGTCCTCCTATCTTTTGTTTACAGAGTTGAACTTGTGATCCAACAAGATTTCTAATATTGTTGAGGTGATACATGATTACGTTTGACTTGGTATCGGTGTAAATTGATATTGATATCATGGGTACTTTTAGTAACCATAAATAGTATATTTCGATTACTCTATTTACGGGTAATCTGGCGTTTTCAAACCATGAGTTGGTAAATATTGACTGTGTTTTTCTACAATTCCTGTTGTTACAAATAAACATTTTGGTGTTTTTCTTATCAATTTTCATTAACTTGTTACATTTTGGACAATTTAACTCATTATAGATTATCCCTGTTGTTTGTAAATATTTTATACATTCTAATTCATCTTCCAAGATTCCTTTAATCTCGTATCTAGAGGGTATTCCGCGGTTCTTTATCTTTATTTCAGTTGTCATTTTCCCATGAATTTTTAATTATCATTTTCATTGATATAATCATAAGGTGGTGTTCCTTGCTGTAATTCAAGTTCTAATTCTGCTACAATTCTTGTGAGAAATTGTATACTAAAAGTATTGATTCTTTATACGCTGTAAGAGTTTCAATCATTATTTAAAGAGGTGTTTTTCTACGTGTTTCCCTTATGCTTTTTGCATTTGTTTTGATCTTTTTATCATATATTTATATCTTTTGACTATTGTTATTTTTAGACTTTTCATTCTACTTTACCATTTTCCTTTTTTAATATGTCATTTAATAATATTTCGGGTGACTATCTTGAATCCCTTAATGATGATTATTCAGAAGTTCGGTCAGAATGTTCTGAAGTTTCTAATTCTGATTTTGTTGATTTTTCAGTTTACTTTCTCAGCAGCATTTTATTGTTCATCTTGATT